>JAVJIF010025611.1:42500-52916 GCA_038442645.1 Agave tequilana | reverse complement strand
TCAAAGTGACGAAGTAGTGAGCATATAAGTTGCATAAAAAGTTGGAGTGAACTAGAAATGAGATTGCAAAAGAGTGAAATAATTGATAAAAATGTACAAGAACTAATAAACAAAGAGAGAGCATTAGGACAAGTATTATTAAGGATACTTGCTTTTGTACTGAATTATTTGAAAAAAATGGATGGTGCTTTTTCAAATGCACGGATTGCTTACAAAATGTTGTTGACAATACCAGTTATTGTTGTCTATGCGAAAAGAAGTTTTTTAAGTTGAAGTTGATAAAATCTTACCTTCTATCGACTATGTTACAAGAAAAACTGAATGACTTTGCTATGTTAATACAAGTTTGATAATACAAGTTTAATTAATGATTTTGCATAGAAAAGTTCAAGAAGAGCCCACTTAAAATAAATTTTATTGCAATTATTTTCAACACACTTCCACCTCACCAATCGATTGAGAAAGATATGGTAGAAAAGTTTGATAATACAAGTTTAATTAATGATTTTGCATCTAAAAATGCAAGAAGAGCCCACTTAAAATAATATTTTATTGCAATTATTTTGTTAACCTTGTTTTGGAAATGAGAGTGTGAAGCGTGACTTGCGTCTTTGGTCAGGGGGGTAGCTCAGGAGAACTACATTGTGTTTGATCTTTGTGGTGAGGTATAGCTTTGGTATGTAAGCAATCCTAAAATTACTTGTGTGCAACACTGTTAATAAAACAAAATAATCTTGAATAATAAGCAAAAAATATGAATAAACTTTCAATAGTTTTTTCATAATTGATTGGTGAGGTGCCCCAGTTGAAAAGTTCGCGCCTAGGCCCAGAAATCTCGGGGCCGGCCTTGATTATATCCAATCATGTACATTAAATTTGACTAAATATGAACATTTTTTTATCAAATAAAATTAGGATAACAATAAAACAAGATTAGAAACTCTTTCAAGAGCTTACTGTCTCGTGGATGATAGCATGAAAATATGTATATAAGATATATTGAATAAAATTTAAATAGAATTTCTATTTGAAAATCATTAATAGAATGACTAATCTACAAAATATGATGACTAGCAATACGAGGAGACAGTAGAGTTGGAAGTGTCCTTTCAAAAAAATATGGCAAACAACTACTTGATAAAAATTATTTGAGTTCAAATATTTGAAGTAGACCAAAAACCAGTTAATAAATATCTATATTATAAATTCAAATTCATATAGATAAAGAAGAAGGAGAAGAACACTTATTTGCGCAATGACGAGATACCACTATCTATGGTTCTTGTTTGTATATATGTACACATATTGGTCACATGTTTACACTGATTTAGAAGAAACAATAGGAAACATTGACTGAGAGAGAGAGAGAGAATGAGAAACACATGGTGCATGAGTCCCATGTGTTCCTATAATCATAGAGAGATTTTAGGATTTGGTCATGAGTCCCATGTATTCTTATAATCATAGAGAGATTTTAGAATTTGTTGATTTCATGAGGGGTTTCTTTCACATGGATCACATGTTTCACATGAGTCACGTATTGTCATTGATATCTCTAACACCCCCAAGCAAGCGAAGCGGGTTCGAAAAAACTGAGAGCTTGTTCTTTAGTATAAAAAGCCTTAATGAGCTCAAAGGCTTAGTAAAGATGTCTGCTAGTTGGTCTTTAGTGCTGACAAACCGAGCATCCAGGACTCCATTGGCGACATAGTCTCGCACAAAATGAATGTCGATCTCAATATGTTTGGAGCGTGAGTGACGAATAGAATTGATCGAGAGATATATTGTACCGAGGTTTTCATAGAGAACTATTGGGGAGATTGCGGAACTCCAAGCTCAAGAAGTAATGACTGCAATCAAACGACCTCTGCTACAGCATTGGCCACGCCCTATACTCTGCCTCAGCGCCCTATACTCTACCTCAGTGCTAGATCGTGCCATAGTGCACTACTTCTTCGAGCTCCAAGAAATGAGATTTGTACCAAGAAAGGCATAATAGCCACTGTGAATTTTCGATCATCGATCGACCCTGCCCAATCTGCATCGGTGTAAGCTGTACAGAAAAATAACGAGAGAGAAAAATGCCATGTTGAATGGTAGATTTAAGGTAACAGAGGATCCATTTTATAGCGCTCCAATGCTCATTGGTTGGAGCTTGCATGAACTGAGCGACTTTATCCACCGAGAAGGCAATATCGGGTCTGGTAAATCTTAGGTATTGTAGAGTCTCAAAAGTACTTCGATAGACAAAGAGGTCAGAGAGACGCTTACCAATAACCTCGGAGAGCTTACAGGAAGTAGCCATAAGCGAGCTAACAGGCTTGACACCATCCATCTTGAGTCAAAAAAGCAAGTCACAGATGTACTTCTGTTGAGAGAGAAAGAGAGCTGAGGGTGTACGGTGACACTCTACGCCCAAGAAATAGTGCAATGAGCTGAGGTCTTTTAATGCGAACTCCCGGCCGAGTTCTTATATAAGACGAGTGACAGCCCGTGAATCATTGTCTGTGATGATGATGTCATCCACATAGATAAGAACCAGAAGAAGATCTGTCCCGACCCGTCAGAAGAAGAGAGACGTGTCAGACTTGGAGCCCACAAAGCCCATTGGGACTAGATAACTGCTGAGACGAAAAAATTAGGCCCGTGGAGCATGTTTAAGGCCATAGGTGCTGCAGTGAAGCTTGCATACATGATTGGGACAAGCGGGATTGATGAACCCTGAACGTTGTTCCATGTAGATCTCTCAGTAAGAAAACCCTGCAAAAATGCATTATTCAAATCCAACTGTCGAATAGAGCAGCCCTTGGAGACGGCCAGACTGCACACGGTACGGACAGTGGTCGGTGTAATGACCGGACTGAATGTCTCACCATAGTCTAATCCTGATTGTTGATGAAAATTCTTGGCCACCAGGCGGGCCTTATACCTGTCAACAAAACCATCAGGTTTATGTTTAAACTAGAAAACCTTATTGCAGCCAACTAGATTCATGGTAGGTGTTGACACTCAAAAAAGATAAACTCTCATACAGCTTTCCAACCGGTCTGAACAACGTCTAACTTGTCGGCATTTATAAATGACAAGTCACAGACAAGCTAACGGGCAGTTTTTGCCCATCTCTGAGGGACAAATCAGCGACTTAGACTCTACTGATCCAGTGAAGCAGACAGTAAGCCAAGATTGTCTTTGAAGAGACCTAAGCATGCCCAAGATGCTAAGTTAGCTCAACACTTAGCATCGCATGAGCCAAAAGGAATAGCCTCACCTGAGAGGCTAAGTTTGTCTAGATTCGCCTTGAAGCTCTCCACAAAGAGCTAACTTACAGTTTTCCTGAAGCTAATCTAGCTTCACCTGAAGCTAATTATAGCTTCGTTGGAAGCTTTCTTGATAGCTTCTCATGAAGCTCTTCATAGCTCTACAGAGAGCTAACTTACAGCTTCACCTGAAACTAATTCTAGCTTCGCCGGAAGCTTTCTTGATAGCTTCACATGAAGCTCTTCAAAGCTCCACAGAGAGCTAACTTACAGCTTCACCTGAAGCTAATTCTCGCTTCGCCAGAAGCTTTCTTGATAGCTTCGCATGAAGCTCTTCATAGCTCCACAAAGAGCTACTTACAACTTTGCCTGAAGCTAATCTAGCTTCGCCTAGCTTCGTCGGAAGCTTTCTTGATAGCTTCTCATGAAGCTCTTTATAGCTCCACAGAGAGCAAATTCTAGCTTCGCCGGAAGCTTTCTTGATAGCTTCACATGAAGCTCTTCAAAGCTCCACAGAAAGCTAACTTACAGTTTCGCCTGAAGCTAATTCTAGCTTCGCCGGAAGCTTTCTTGATAGCTTCTCATGAAGTTCTTCATAACTCTACAGAGAGCTTCGCCTGAAGCTAATTCTAGCTTCACCGTAAGCTTTCTTGATAGCTTCGCATGAAGCTTTTCATAGCTCCACAGAGAGCTAACTTACAGCTTCTCCTGAAGCTAATTATAATTTTGTCGGAAGCTTTCTTGATAGCTCTGCCTGAAGAGGCTAGCTCCGCATGAGGAAAGTAACCGCCCCACTAAGTTAGTGGGGGGAGTTAATGGATAGTTACACCCATGTCTCCTTATTAAAAGGAGACAATTAAGGGAATCATAAATCCCTATTTCCTAGTGGGAGAATTAATGGGCAGTTACACCCATGATTCCTCATTAAGAAGAGCCAATTAAGGGGAGTTAATGGATAGTTGCACCCATGATCCCTCATTAAGATGAGACAATTAAGGGATTCATAACTCCCTATTGAGCCTATAAATAGTCCACTAGTAGGCTAGGCTCAGGGTCTTGAAAAGATTCAAGTCAAAGAGGCTCACGGTCTTGAAGAAATTCAAGTCCAAGAGACTTTTTGAATACCATAAGCTTCTTTGGTGGCTTCAAAGTTTGAGCCAACAAGAGATCTACTCTCGCTTCAAGAATTCAGAGAATCACTTCTCTAATCCTACAAGGATCAATTCAGGGTTTCTAATACCCTAAGATCCTCCTCCCTCTCAAAGAATCTCCGGAAGCAGGCGAGAAGGAATTCCCAAGCAGTAGCATTCGAAGATCGCTCGCTCGCATCGTCAACGGGACAAAGTGATCACGCGCTGATCAGACTCCCATCGACACTTCCCCAGAAATCTCAGAGGAGATCTACTTGTAATTTTCTTTTTCTTTCTTTAAAGAATTACTTGTAATTTCACTCCTCTATCTTTTTTGTAAGTTTTCCCATGAACTTCAAGTATTTTCAATGGATAATAGTAGGGAGGTATGGCACAAGAGACCAGGCTTTGTTTTTAAGCAAGGCATTCATCTCAGTGTCCATTGCCTAGCGCTACTTGGGATCTTTAGAAACTTGCGTGAAACATATGGGTTCAATAGGAGTGGTGGCTAAGTCGGCCATGAGACAGGTAGGCATGGGATACCTAGTGGCTAGCCAGACCTTTGGAGTTCTGGTGTTATCCTGTGTTCTGGTGACCATATGGTGGTCCTGATAGGAGAGGGACTGGGAGAGCCTGAGGATGAGGACAATGAGAAGGACTCATCGGTAGGTGATGGTGGAGGTGGTGGAGGAGTATGTGATGGAGGTGGTGGTGGGGGAGGAGAAGAGTCAATGGTGGGGCCCGCATGAGAAGAGGGGACTAAAATAATAGAAGGTAACAAAGACGTGGAGATGAGAATCGACGGTGAAAGCGTGGGAGTAGGGGAGAGAGAGAGAGAGAGAGAGAGAGAGAGAGGACAGAGGAGACTGGAAAGGAAATGAAGATTCGTCGAACACAACATCCCGGAAGATGTAAATACGACCAGAAGGGACATGCAAATATTGATAACCTTTATGCGAAGCCGAGTAACCTAAGAAGACACATTGACTGGGCCAAAAACTAAACTTATGAGTTTGGTATGGACGCAAATGAGGGTAGCAAGCAAACAAAAAATTCGTAAGGAAAGGTAGTTAGGTGCTTTATGAGATAATTTCTGGTAGGGAGATAGATTATGGAGGACGGGGCGGGCATTCTATTGATAAGAAATGAGGCGGTTTGAAAAGCATAAGGCTAGTAATGGAATGGAACATTTGACCGGGTCAGAAGAGTGAGGCCGGTGTCGACAAGGTGGCAGTGCTTTCTTTCTGTGGTGCCGTTTTGGGCACTAATGTGTGGATAGGATAAGCGATGAGTAATACCCTAAGAAGACAAGTAAGATTTAAATTTGATGAACTCGCCACCACCATCAGTTTGAAGTACTTTAATGGAACGCCCAAGAAATTTTTTCGCATGAATTTTGAACTCAAGAAAAATAGAGAAAGCATCACTTTTATTAATTAAAGGATAAAGCCAAACATACTTATTGTAGTGATCTATAAAGTTAATATAATAGCGATGACCACTTACAGCGGACACATGAGACGGACCCCATAGATTGGAGTGAATAAGCTCTAAAGGAGCAATAGCAATCGTGAAAGCTGGCGAAAAAGAGAGACGGTGACTTTTTCCTTACTAACAAGGGATGCAGAGAGAGGTACCAGTACGGTCAATGAAGAAAGGAAGCCGATGCTGAGATAAAACACTGGAAACAACTCTGGTAAAGGGATGACCTAGGTGCTTATGCCAGACGGAGGAAGTTGCACGCTCACCGAGAAGAGCCTCGGGAGAGGCAGTGAAGTTATGATTCCCCAAGGAAAAGACATACAAGCCATCCTTAAGTTGTTCCTGCAGTAGAGTTTTTCGAGTGGAGAGATTCTTGACAAAATAAGAGTCAGTGTGGAATTCAAGAAGGGCTTTATTATCAGCATTAAATTGACTAACAGACAGAAGATTTTTGGTGATCTCAGGAACATGTAAAAGGTTTTTCAAGACAAAAGAAGAAACAAGATAACACAATAAAGAAGCACCAGTAGATCAGATAGGCAAACCTGTCCCGTTATCTATGCGAACTCTGTCGTGTCCTGATATTCTGAGTGAACTGCTAGATTCATCATATCAACCGTTAGGTGCTGAGTGGCTTCAGAGTCAACATACCAGTTGGGATCGATTGGACTATTCCCATAAGAGTAGAGAAGAGCAGTTGGGCTAGCTTAATCATCATAACGATTGTAGCATTGGTTAGCATAATAGCCAAAACAATTGCAAATTTGGCATTGAGGTAGGCCACCGGTGGACTGATGTGGTGGTGGGAAGGAACGTCCACGACCACGACCGGCTCCCTGCCTCGACCACGTCCACGACCACGGAAAGAAGATGGAGCTGAATGGTAACTTGGAGTGCGGGAAGCAGTATGAACCACAGGAGAAGGGGAGATGAGGGTTGTGGAGTCTGGTGAAGTGACGCCCACGATAAATCTCTTGGCTAAACATGAGGCCAATGAGTTCTTCTGACAGTACAGGGTCGACTTGTGTGTTGATGGAGGTGACGAACGAGTCATATTTGGGAGACAGACCACTGAGCAAAGTAGAGACGAGGTCAGAGTCGGCAACGGGATTAGCCACTGCCGCCAGGTTGTCCACGATGGACTTGACAGACTGGATGTACTCTGACATAGAAGAGGTGCCCATCTTGACGGTGTGCAACTGGTATTTGAGTTGATGCACTCTAGCTCTGAAGGGTGACGCAAAGATTCGCTCCATAGAGCAACACACATCACGAGATGTGGGGAGGCCGACGACATGAGCAAGAACAGCCTTAGTGAGCGAGGAAATAATCCAGCATAAGAGCATCTGCTCAAGTTTGATCCCGCGAGTGTATTCCGAATTGATAGTGGGCTGAGCATCTTTCTCGGTAGAAGGAAGGAACCGGACCGGACACGGAGAGGTTCCGTCGACGAGGTCTTCGAGATCGTGGAGTTTGAGAAGAGGAAGGAACTGGGAATGCCACAGTAGATAGTTTCCCTTGTCGAATTTAACATTTAGAAAGTGAGTGATGTTGGGACTGAGAGTAACCATGGATGCAGGTGTTCGGATGGAAGTGAGGGAAAATGAAGAGGAAAAATACTCGACATGATACATGAGTTGCTCTGATACCAAGATAAAGAAGAAGGAGAGAAGAACACTTATTTGTGCAATGACGAGATACCACTAGCTATACTTCTTGGTTGTATATATATACACATATTGATCACATGTTTACACTGATTTAGAAGAAACAATAGAAAACATTGACTGAGAGAGAGAATGAGAAACACATGGTGCATGAATTTCATGAGTCCCAATGTGCTCTTATAATCATATAGAGATTTTAGGATCTGGTCATGAGTCTCATGTGTTCCTATAATCATGAATAGATTTTAGGATCTGGTTGATTTCATGAAGGGTTTCTTTCACATGGATCACATGTTTCATATGAGTCACGTGTTGTCATTGATATCTCTAACACATGTGATAGTTATGAAAAATCTAATTTGTCTAATTTTCAAGCATTAGATTAATTAGTGAATAAAGATATAAGCAGAACGAATCCAAAATTAGTACTCATAGATTATCTAGATAAAACCAATCAAATATATTGGAATCACTAAGAATCTAATGCAAATAAACAGACGTCTATTAAGACCAAATTCGACAATAATAATTTCAAAATATGTTATACTTATCTTTTACTGAAGGATCTGTAACGTTTCACAATTGAACTCGATCAAATTTTAGTTCAAAGAAAAAAATTAGATATCCAAATAGTAATGGATCAAGGTTCCTAAAGGCATGTTTGCAATAACCAACAGTTTAATGTAATCCTAAAAATATTAATGAAAAATATAAATAAAGGATCGATAGTACTTATCTTTAATTGAGTTTATTGCAATTAAGAGAGATTAGATAGAGTCTTTCACCAAACTTTTCTAACTGAATCCATATTCATCATTACACCTTTTGACAAAGAAACAAGGAAACCACTGACTACCACACCAGTGCACACATTGTTCATTCACTTCCAGTTTGGAATTCGAGTTAGCATTGAAGGATGTTTGGGCCCAAATGAGAGCTTAATGTTGAACAAAACTGAAATTACTTTTAATAAAAATAAATAAATGAATAACAGTAAATATGAGAAATGTAGAATTGAGTCGGGTTGTAAGGCGTGTAGTCACTCTCTTTAGGAACCTGTTCGCGTCTTCGTGTAGGCTATCAAGCATACGGTACCTCTAAGATTCTGGGATCCTTATCGAGCGCGAATAGATAAGAAAGATGGCTCAGATAGTGGCTTTTGATTACTCAAACAGTAACAATGCAACGATACAAAACATCATCAAACAAAAAACACTTATTTGATGAGGGATGAATTAGATCTCTATTTCTTTTGGAATGAATAAATATATCTTCTTCTCATAATGTAAAGATATATCAGTGCATTCTAACAGACATATCACTTAATTCCAACGGTTACAAATCCAAGACACAACCTTTGAATATTAGTAAATTTAAAAAATAATAAGCTTAATTTGCGTACTATAGGATTGAAAATTAGATATGGGTTTTTAATCTCATATTGTAAAGATGTGATTTTGCAGTCGTAGAGAAATATTGTAACCTGGAATTTATGAAAAACAATTGAAACTTCATTTGGTGGTAGTTGACTGGGATTGATTTTACGAGGTCTTAGAAGATGATAGTTTCTTTTCTTTTTTTTCTTTTCTTTTTTCAGGAAAACAGAAAAACAAACAGGTTTTGCAAAAAGCACACTCTACACACGTCAGATCTTGAATCCTACTATGGCGATAGCTTTTACTCTTCCGTTTCCATCTCTCTAAATCTTGAAGCTAATTTGATATGGACTCTGTAACAAATGATGGATAGATATTAGACCAGGCTCTTTGATCAAAATTATGTTCATGACTTTGTTGATTTTGATTTCACCAAAACATTTACAAGCAACACATAGGACGAGGTGAGGAAAAGTTTGCGGGCCTCCATGTGTCAGATTTCGGGCATTTTCAGAGTGTTTGGCTCTGAAATCTAGCACGTCACCATTTAATTAAAAACCTGAGGTGGAAGAAGACTTCTCTCTCTCAACTTTCATAGCAAACAATCACGAGATGTGAGGAAAAGAATGCAAAGCCCACATTATCAGAGGCAAAAAAGCAGTTTTCTACCAACTTCAAATATGACCATCGGCGTAAGGGAAACTTGTAAACGGTTAGGTTTGGCTGAAACAAGCATCCTTGCAATAAATATCTTTAATGATTTCATTTATTTCTGTGACTTAATGTTACTACCCTGATGCAATCACATCGGACTTATTTAATTATCTCTTAATATTAATAAAACTTTGGTTCTAATACAAAAAGGGATTTCGGCTGGGCTTCTTATATTAAAATTTAATTAGTGAAAAATTCAATTACAATTTTTTTGGCCTGAGCCTCATTTTTCTTAGCAGGTGCCAGATAACAGACACGTGTCGAGTTGAGTTTTAATCATGAAATGAAAAAAATTAATGTATTCATATTTAAACTCTTAACCTGGACCACAACCACAACTGAAAGCGCTCAGCGACTACAACTTTGTGAGAACTGCGACTGCGACTTCAACTTTGACTTCGAAGCGCTCCGCAACTGCCACTGCGACTTCGACTTTGTGAGAGCTGCTTGGTTGCAGCCCTCATGATCACAGTCCTTATTATGAGAACTGCTACTCATAATAAGAACTGAGATCATGATTGCATTCTTTTTTAGAGGACTATTATCATGATCACAGTCATTATTATGAGGATTGCTACTCATAATAAGGACTGTGACTATGGTCCTAATCCTTTTTATGAGGACTGTGACCATTGTCACAATCCTTAATATTAGGAGTGCTACTCATAAGAAGGACTGCAATCATGATCGCAGTTCTTATGATAAGGATTGCGATCATCTCTTCTCTCACTGCGTTACTCCCCTCAAAATCTAATCTTTCCCAAATCAAAATCAAGTCATGAGTCGCAAT
>JAVJIF010025611.1:0-37500 GCA_038442645.1 Agave tequilana | reverse complement strand
AAGCTTTCTTATAGCTTCGCCTGAGGAGCTATACTAGCCTCGCGCGAAGCTAATCCCACCTTCGCTTGAAGCTTCCTGTGCCCCCATTGAGAGGGTTTGTCAGGTCAATGCTTGACTGAGTTTTTATTGGGCTAACCCACTGCGTTATTGGGGTTAACGCCATTTTAAGTCGGTGGTTACACCCGCCCACTTCGCCCCACGTTCAGCGGAGAAGGCCGAGTCAGAAGGACAGTTTTAGGCTTGCTCGAGCCTGTTTTGCCTCGCATACGGCTTGTACTTAGCTTCGCACGAGGTGTTTTAACCTCACGTGAAGCTCAGAAAATAGCCTCTGGCACGAGGCTAACTAACTATTATTAGTCCTTACTGAATTTTAGGAGCAGTTGCACCCCTCAAGAGCCTATAAATAGCTCACTATTGGAATGAGCTCGGGGATAAGAAGCTGAAAAAAAAGAGCTAACAAACTGAAGATAAAGAGGCTCAGTTGATTAGCAAGGCTGTTTCCCTTACTTCCAAGAAATTCAGAAAATTACTTCTCTAAATTCAGGGTGTTAATACCCTAGGATCTTCCTCCCTCTCTAGGAATCTCTGAAATCAGGCGAGAAGGAATTCCCAAGTAGTAAAATTCGAAGATCGATCACTCGCATCGTCAACGGAACAAAGTGGTCGCGCGCTAACCAGACTTCTACCGGCACACTTTCCTAGAATCTCAGAAGAGATACTTGTAATTTTCCTATTTTAATTACTTGTAATTCTCTCTTCACCTTTTTGTAAGTTTTCCCTACATTGAATTTTCAATGAAAAATAAGATGGTGACTCCGCTGGGGACCTTTTCTCCACAGTTGAGAATCAAGTATCGTAATGTGACGATCAGACCCTTGGGTCTATTGCTGAAACATTGGTCATTCACTTTGACCAAGAGAAGTTTGAACAACTTCTTTCTAGGGGTATCACAAGTCCCCTACATGTGCACAAGCAAATGAAGGCTAGTGTAGCCAGAACACCTTTGTCTACTTCTGAGAAACAAGTCTCTGTTGAGACTACTAAGGTTCTCTGTGAACCTACAACACAACCTTACACGAGACTATACAGGCTTTATGCGAGCCTAAACAGGCTCCGCGCGAGCCTAAACAGGCTCCGCGCGAGCATATCACAGTCTCAACTGAGGCTAAGTTAGCCCTGTGCCAATGCGTTAACATTGCGTGCGAGACTATAAAGGTTCTGTGCGAATCTAAAGTAGCCTCTTCAAAGGCTATGTGGATTGCGAAGTCCACAATTCCTTCTCTTGATCATGCTTCATCTAAAGCTAAGATAGTCTTGGATCACAAGACTACTTTTACACCTTGCAGAGCTAAGCCTCGCTTCTCCCGTGAGGCTAAGACCAAAGCATCCTGTGCTTACAGCGAGGCTATTACAGCCCTGCATGCATTAACAACACTGCTGAGCAGTGTTAAGCCCGCCGCGCGTGAGGCTAACGCAAAAGCACCTTCGCGTGCTTATAGCGTCGCTGATTCAACGTCGCTCTCACTAACAACACTAAATGCTAAAAATTTCTGCCGCGAGGTTAGAGATGAGGCACCATTGGGTGCTAACAACGAGGTTATTCTAGCTTCGCTTGAGAAAAAAGCTCAGCACGATAAAACTAAGTTCGCCTCTAAGGGCAAAACTAAGGCGGTAGCTATCCTAGCTTCGCCTATAATAAGAAAGAAAGCTTTTAAGGCTAAGCCTAAGGCCTCTCAGTCCAAGAGGGCTAATATCCAATCTCCTCGAGTCTCTGTGATGGATCAGTTGGGTCTTATTAACACAAATTTGAGAGATTATTTGAGCTATAAGCGAAAGCTTCGCTCTGAGGAATCTGTTCACATCTCGCCATCCTAGTGCGGACAAATGAGGTGTCAACTTGTGATTGTTCACTCCATCCATTGTTGTTTGGGAACCATCCGATGACTTTCTCTCCAAACCAGCAATCGATATTCAGCTAGTTGTCAGCCCGAACTTTAAAAAAAATCCCGAGTCCCGGAAGAAGAAAGTAACAAAAGTGATCCATTTTGCGGCCGCCTTTGTTAACATGATAAGTAGAGGGAGGGATCTTTTTTGATCCCGAAGACGGAGATGAGTAACCTTCACTCCCCCAGCCAGCTCCCCGGACTCGACTATAGCCCCGGCTTAAGTTAAGTTCTGGTGGAACAACAAGGTGTCTTCCAGGGTACTCACTCTAGGGTAGCAATATTCTATGATTATAGACAACCCTCGTCATCAACTGGAGCCGTGTTGTTGGCCCAAAGGTCCATCGCTCTAATTTTGATAATGATTAACTCATGTAGTTATAGTACTAATAATCTTGTGTTTATTTCAGTTATTGATCAAGATATTAGAAAGTGCTTAGCTTCAACAAAAGAGTTTTAGAGCTAACACATGTGGATTCAAGAGCTGGCCATCAAGATCGCATCTAGCACTCGGTTGGAGTCAAGCTCATTGGATCGCGTTTGGATTGGGTCGTCTTGAAGATGAGGATTGACAAGAAGACTTCGGTTTGTATTTAGTTGTATTTAGATCTTGTGTAAGATAGATAGTGTTAATATGCTCAAGTTCACACACACACACAAGTTCAATATATTTGGTTTTCGGTTTAACCAGTTTTGGATTTCAAGTTCACATATATATGGTTTTCATGAATAGATAGAATCAAAACAAGTTTACATGGTTTAATATATATTAAATTTCATCTATATGCATCTGTGCTTCATATATTTGGAAAAACATATTTTGATGGTCTATTTCATGTATTTAGAGTTGACAAGTTTTGGAGAAAACGGTTTTTCTTTTCAAAATCCAAGTTTTGAAAAAGACGGTTTTTTTAAGGCCAAATATTTTATATCACAAAGATGGTTCAAATGGTTTATAATATGTATTGATTTTTGATCACACATATTTGTTCTTCAAATATCTTACAAGAACTTATTTTTGTGAAATTTATAGGATTTTATATGATTTTTGGAGTTAAAATATCTTAGTTTAAAGTTCTGAAATAGCAGTCAGATACTACTGGCGGTCGACCGGACGGTCGACCGGATTAGTGGTCGGTCGACCGATGTGCACGAAATGTGCACAAGGACCAGCCAAGTAGGCCGGTCGACCGCGTGGTCGACCGACTGAAAAGTACCGACTCTCGGGTACTGCCGGTCGACCGGGCGGTCGACCGACAGGCTGTGCCCGGTCGACCGGGGGCACAACAGTCATAAATATGACCGTTGGGCCAGTCGACCGGCCGGTCATCTTTGACCTTTTAGGCTGCCAATGGCTATTTTTTAGAGAGGCTATAAATAAGCCATCTCTTGGGCTGTTTTGACAAGATTTTTGAGAGCTATTTTTTCTATCTTTCTCAGTGGTTTAGAACAAGTTTAAAAGAGTTTTTGTGCTTTAAAGTTTCATCTTTTATTTGTTTTCAAGCATTGAAAAATTCAAGAAAAAATTGAGTCTTTGGGAAATTAGTTTTTAGATCTTCATTCTTATCTCTATCTAGTATTTTTTCAAGTATTTTTCTTTGTGTTTTTATTTCCAAACACCTTATTTACTCACACTTGAACTATCATGTCTATCCTATCTATAGGATCTTGTTTTTGTGGAAATATTGTTTGTGGTCTATTGTGATTACCAAGAATTGTTTATGGTCTATTGTGATCACCAAGTTGTAATCCATTCTTTACTTTAGGTTTTGTTTATCGCTCTAGTGTAGAGGTGGTTGTGGTTAGACTTTGTGTCTATCCCTCTTGTGTGGAGGTGATTGTGGTTGAGTTTGGCTTTGAGCCTTTATCCCTCTTGTGTAGAGGTGATTGTTGTTTTGACTTTGTGCCTTACTTCTTGTGTAGAGGTGGTTGTGTTGGAGAGAGGAGTTGTGTACTCCTAACTTTATAATTGCAAATTCCTTGGTGGAGGTTTCCTATGTGGGAGGTCCTGTGTCGACATAGTGGAAATCCTTCTGTATGAAGGCGGGGACGTAGAGCAGTAGCTTGAACCTCGAAACATATCTTGGTATTTGCGTTTGATCCACTATCTCTAAACTCTCTCTCTCTCTCTCTCTTACATCTTGCATTGCTTTATATTGTTCATATCTCATTCATGCTTGGCTTTGTTTGTGTGCCCATACTTGTGTTGAATTAAGAGAGCTTCTTATAGCTTCTCAACTCTTATTTAAGAGGAATATAGAGGAGATAGTCCAGAGCCCTTCACGGAGAATTTGGCTACACTCTTTGATTACACATAGTGTGCTGCAATTAGTTTTTAATTCCGCATCATTTATCATTAGATTAGCTACTACACCTATTCACCCCCATTTATGTGTATTTTCAATTGGTATCAGAGCCTACGCTGCTAATATTAGGTTTAACCATCTAGGAGTGAGATCTTGCATTGCTAATCTAGTATTGCATTTGCATACATATTGTTTATACACTCATGGATAACCTTGCCCCTCCCATGTTAGATGTTTCTAACGTCGATATATGGAAGCTTAGGATGAGTGCTTATTTAATAGCCCTAGGTTTGCATGTCTATCTTACCACTACCAAGAAAACTTATTTTGATAATGTCAAGTACATTGAGACTAATGCGCAAGCCCTAGATGCATTTAGATGCACACTTAGTAAAGATTATCTTTCTATTGTTTCTCATTGTGATTCCACTTTTGCAGTGTGAATACATTGACCTCTCCCAAGCTACAAACGATAAACTTTATGAAGAATGAATCTAGTGGAGATGAATTCGATGAAGCTTGCGACATGGTCCAAGGGAATGACTCACTTGAGATACATTCGGATACTGAACTAGATGATAGTACTAGTTCTTCAAGTGATGACAATATGGATGTTGATGCCTTAAATGAAAAACTACCTATATTTTGTGAAAACTTGCAAGAAAAATATAAACTTTTGAAAAAGAAAAGTCTTAAATTAAAAGAAGAAAATGAAGATTTATTTTCAAAGCTAAACATGATTTCACAAGAGAGGGTTGAGATTTCAAGTGAAAGAGATTCTTTGAAAACCCAACTTGACCTGTTTTAAAGGAAAATAAAATTTTGAAGAATAAAAATGATTGTGATGATATTTTGAAAAGAAATGAAGTTTTGTCTTCAAAACTTGAATTTGTTTAAAAGAGAACAATTCTTTGAAAAATAAAATGCTTTAATTTTAAAAGAATTGGATTTGGTTTCAAATGAAAATAAATCTTTGAAAAATGATTTCTCTTCTCATGTTTGTCATATTTCTAGTACTCCATCTACTATTGATAAACATGTTCCACATCTTCTTCAATTATTGAAAGTAATATATGTGCTTTGAAGAAGAGCGTAGATTGTTTGGGCTCCACTTTGAGCCAATGTGCCATGAGCCACACACGATTAGAATTCATGTTCGCAAGAAACATACTCTTCATATGCATGCACACAAAACACGACATACACATGCTCATCATGCTCACACACATGATTCTATGTGCTCATGTGTACACTTGTACACATTGTGAACGTAAGGGCCACCTTAAAAGATTTTTTTATATTAGATTAAATATTTCAAATTTTATAAATAAATTTGTTTGAGTTAGGTAATGTGCTAACCCCATGGACCCAATAAGGTATGGGTACCATAGACGTAAGGGCCACCTTTCAAGATTTTTTATATTAGATTAAATATTTCAAATTTTATAAATAAATTTGTTTGGGTTAGGTAATGTGCTAACCCCCATGGACTCAATAAGATATGGGTACCAAAATTCACTCCTATGGTATTTGATATAGGTGTGGGCTCTTACTTGACGTGAGAGTATTGGTGCCTTGATGTTGGATGCGTTTGAGCTTGATGGACACTACTTTGGATGCATCACCTTCAAGGAAGTTTGGTAGGAGGACCACCATGGTTTAGAGACTTAGAGATAAGCCCTATTGGTTTGATAACTATCTCTAGCTCTATTTTATTTACATGCTCTCATTGATTGACTTTTAGTATGTTTTGATTTTTCATAATTATTATGTTAAGTGGCATGTTAATTAGATTTATAATATACATATGTAGTATTTGAGATACACCCATGTTCATATGGATTCATATTTTATGTTCTCACTATTGTTTAGCTATTATATATATCCTAATTCTAAAGCACGTGCATTTACCCTAATGATCATGTTTGTTTATGGTTTGCACTTCATGTTTTTGATTACATGTTTAAATAGAACTTTTATTAAAACTTATGTTTATACTTCTACAACTAATGAGGCACATTTGTTTATCATATGTTTGCACTTTATTACTCATTTGTACCCATTGGATGCACTTGTATAACCTAGTTTTGATGATTCTTGCCTTTTTACTTGTTTTCCCTATTTTTGTAGATGTTTTTATAAAAATGTGTGTATCTTCGTGTATATGTAAATTTTTGTCTAAAACTATTGGATATACATGTCTATCTTAGAGTCACTTGTTTTTCATGCAAATTTTTTTTGACTCATTAATGTTTGAGATATGTAAATATGCTTTTAGTTTTAACAAAACATACATATACCTTGAAGCGTATTTAGTTTCGATGATTTCTTATTTATGTGAGCTTCATTGCCTATTTTCCTGATTTTGATGATTACATGATTCTTACACTCTATATTTGGTGTTTACTCATGATATTTTATTTCATGAGCATATATGTGTTTTATAAACTTTGTGTGTCAATTATTGTGTGATTTTCATGTTTTCATGGGATATATGATTTGGTTTCATATTTTAAAGGATTTTTAACTAGTTTTTCAAAAGTTATTTTTAAACTAGTTTCTTGATTCTTAAAGTGGTAGTGTTTTCAATCTATAATTAATTTCAAATCTTATTTTTTAAAAAAAACTTTCACCCTTGAAAGGTGGATAGTTGGGAGACCATGCCTTGTATGCCTTAATGACTATCTTTTATCTTCGCATGAATAGGGCGGTAGGTATGAGTTATACACATGATCTTCATGTTATCTTATCTTTGTATACTCATATTTGTGTTCTTATATATGTATGTTTTAAATTTCAATTACTATCAATTTCAATTGGTATTACCATTTTCATACACATATATATATGATTTGATTGATTTGATTGTGCTTGTCTTTACATTTATTTAAAAAAGTACAACTTATGTTTATGTTAAGCTTGATTTTATTCTAAATGTTAATTGGTATCTTTATAAGCTTATACATTGATTTCAATTGGTATTTTAATTGATATTTATTTGATATCGAAATGTACTTCATATTTCACCTTCATTTGGTATCAAAATCTACTATTGGTATTTTAAAAATATTTTTTAACAAGTTGTACCAACATTTATTTTTGTTAACTACAATTTGATTTCATTAGTATCAAAAATTTGTTTTGTTGACTTAAGAAAATTCAAATTTTATTTTAATTATTATCAAAAATCTGTTGATATGTATTGCCTATATGCAAGGGGATCTTAAAATCTCCTTTATATATAGACTCATGTTGAGTGTATTTCACAATGAGGAGCTTGACCACTCTTCTTTATGTGATACACGTGTGTAGGGGAGCTTAACATCTCTACTTATACATTATATATTATGCTTTATGTGAGTTAGCATCTAGTCATCCCTTCTTCCTGTAATGCATGTATGCAGGGGGAGCTAACATTACGTGTCTCCTCTTTATGAATATATATCGCATATACATCTTTATTGTTTGATTGTCCTCACCCCTTTGTTGATGAATTGACAAAAAGGGGGAGAAGAATTTTGAGAGCTTATATATGCATGTTTATATTCTTGTTTATTGCATATTTGTTTGTGTTTACTTTATGCATTTTATTGAATATTTATTTATTTATTCCTATGCATAAGTTAAGGGGAGCTTCTATTAAGCTTATCATTAATCCATGCATATATAACTCCATGAGTTTTATCATCATCAAAAAGGAGGAGATTGTTAGCGCAAAGGCCCATCGCTCTAGTTTTGATGATGATTAACTCATGTAGTTATAAGATTAATAATCTTGTGTTTATATAGTTTTAGTTATTGATCAAGATATTAATAAGTACTTAGCTTCAATAAAGGATTTTTGGAGCTAACACATGTGGATTCAAGAGCTCACGCGTTAAGATCGCATCTAGCACTCGGTTGGAGTCAAGCTCATTGGACTGTATTTGGATGAGGTCGTCTTGAAGATGAGGATCAAAAATAGAGTCTTTGGGAAATTAGTTTTGGATCTTCATTCTTATCTCTATCTAGTATTTTTTTCAAGTATTTTTCTTTGTAATTTTATTTCCAAACACTTTGTTTACAACACTTGAGCTATCATTTCTATCCTATCTATAGGATCTTGTTTTTGTGGGTAACATTGTTTGTGGTCTATTGTGATCACCAAGAGTTGTTTGTGGTCTATTGTGATCACCAAGTTGTAATCCCTTCTTTGCTTTGGGTTTTTGTATATCACTCTAGTGTAGAGGTGGTTGTGGTTTGGCTTTGTGCCTATCCCTCTTGTGTGGAGGTGATTGTGGTTGAGTTTGACTTTCGGCCTTTATCCCTCTTGTGTAGAGGTGATTGTTGTTTTGGCTTTGTGCCTTGCCTCTTGTGTAGAGGTGGTTGTGTTTGAGAGAGGCGTTGTGTACTCCTAACTTTGTAATTATAAATTCCTCAGTGGAGGTTCCCTGTGTGGGAGGTCCTGCATGGACGCAGTGAAAATCCTTCTGTGTGAAGGCGGGGACGTAGAGCAGTGGCTCGAACTTCGAAACATATCTTAGTGTTTGCGTTTGACCACGAACTCTAAACTCTCTCTCTCTTACATCTTGCATTACTTTATATTGTTCATATCTTATTCATGCTTGGTATTGTTTGTATGCCTATACTTGTGTTGAACCAAGAGAGCTTCATATAGTATCTCAACTCTTGTTTAAGAGGAATATAGAGGAGATAGTCCAGAGCCCTTCACGGGAAATTCAGCTACACTCTTTGGTTACATATAGTGTGTTGCAATTAGTTTTTAATTCCGTATTATTTACCATTAGATTAGCTACTACACCTATTCACCCCTCCTCTAGGCGTATTTTCAACTGGTATCAGAACCTACGCTCCTGATATTAGGTTTAACCACCTAGGATTGAGATTTTGGATTGTTAATAATCTAGTATTGCATTTGCACACATATTATTTATACACTCTTGGATCACCTTGCCCCTCTCATGTTTGATGTTTCTGACGTCGATATATGGAAGCTTAGGATGAGTGCTTATTTAAAAGCCCTAGGTTTGCATGTCTATCTTGCCACCACCAAGAAAAATTATTTTAGTAATGCCAAGTACATTGAGGCTAATGCCCAAGCCCTAGATGCACTTAAGTGCACACTTAGCAAAGATTATCTTTCTATTGTTTCTCATTGCGATTCCGTTTTTGCAGTATGGAACATATTGACCTCTCCCAAGCTACAAACGACAAACTTTATGGAGAATGAATCTAGTGGAGATGAGTCCGACAAAGCTTGCTACATGGTCCAAGGGAATGACTCCCTTGAGATACATTCGGATACTCAACTAGATGATAGTGCTAGTTCTTCAGGTGATGACAATATGGATGATGATGTCTTAAATGAAGAACTATCTATATTTTGTGAAAACTTGCTAGAAAAATACAAACTTTTGTAAAAGAAAAAGCTTAAATTAAAAGAAGAAAATGAAGATTTATTTTCAGAGCTAAACATGGGAGAGGGTTGAGATTTCAAGTGAAAGAGATTCCTTGAAAACCCAACTTGACATTATTTTAAAGGAAAATGAAATTTTGAAGAATAAAAATGATTGTGATGATGTTTTGAAGAGAATGAGATTTTGTCTTCAAAATTTAAAATTGTTTTTAAAAAGAACAATTCTTTAAAAAATAAAATTCTTTAATTTCAAAAGAATTAGATTTAGTTTCAAATGAAAATAAATCTTTGAAAAATAATTTGTCTTCTCATGTTTGTCATATTTCCAGTATCCCATCTACTTGTGATAAACATGTTGCATGCTCCACATCTTCTTCAATTATTGAAAGTGATATATGTGCTTTGAAGAAGTGTGTATATTGTTTGGGCTCCACTTTGAGCCAATGTCTCTTGAACCACACACGATTGAAATTCATGTTTCGCAAGAAATATACTCCTTATATGCATGCACACAAAATACGGCATACACGTACTCATCATGCTCACACATATGATTCTATGTATGCTCACGTGTACACTTGTACACATTGTGAACGTAAGGGCCACCTTGTAAGATTTTGTTATGATAGATTAAATATTTCAAATTTTGCAAATAAATTTGTTTGCGTTAGGAAAGGTGCTAACCCCCATGGACCCAATAAGGTATGAGTACCAAAATCCACTCCTATGGTATTTGATGTAGGTGTGGGCTCTTGCTTGACGTGAGAGTATTGGTGCCTTGATAGTGGATGCCTTTGATCTTGATGGACACTACTTTGAATGCATCACCTTCAAAGAAGTTTGGTGGGAGGACCACCTGGTTTGGAGACCTAGAGATTGACCCTATTGGTTTTGGTAACTCTCTATAACTCTATTTTATTTACATGCTCTCATTGATTGACTTTTAGCATGTTTTGATTTTTTATGATTATTATCTTAAATGTCATGTTAATTAGGCTTGTGATATACATATGCAGTATTTGAGATACACCCATATTTATATGGATTCATATTTTGTGTTCTCACTATTGTTTGATTATTGTGTATATCTTAACTTTAAGGCATGTGCATTTACCCTAATGATCATGTTTGTTTATGGTTTGCACTTCATGTTTTTGATCACATGTTTAGATGGAACTTTTATTAAAACTTATTTTTATACTTGTACAACTAATGAGCCACATTTGTTTATCATATTTTTGCACTTTATTGCTCATTTGTACCCATTAGATGTACTTGTATAACTTAGTTTTGATGATTCTTATATCTTTACTTGTTTTCTCTATTTTTGTACATGTTTTCATAAAAATGGGTTTATCTTCATGTATATGTAAAATTTTGACTAAAACTATTGGATATACATGTCTATCTTAGAGTCACTTGCTTTTCATGCAAAATTTTTTTGACTCAATTACGTTTGAGATATGTATGTATACTTTTAGTTTTAACAAAATATACATATACCTTGAAGCGTATTTAGTTTTGATGATTTCTTATTTATGTGAGCTTCATTACCTATTTTCATGATTTTATTGATTACATGATTCTTACACTCTATGCTTGGTATTTACTCATGATTTTTTCTTTTGTGAGTATATATGTGTTTTATAAACTTTGAGTGCCAATTATTGTGAAATTTTCATGTTTTCATGGGATATATGATTTGGTTTCATATTTTGAAGGATTTTTAACTAGTTTTTAAAAGTTATTTTTAAACTAGTTTCTTAATTCTTAAAGTGGTAGTGTTTTCAATCTACAATAATTTCAAATCTTATTTTTAAAAAAAACTTTTACCTTTAAAGGGCGGATGGTTGGGAGACCATGTCTTGTATGCCTTAATGACTATCTTTTATCTTGTGCATGAATAGGGTGGTAGGTATGAGTTATACACATGATCTTCATGTTATTTTATCTTTGTATACTCATATTTGTGTTCTTATATATATATTCTTCAAATTTCAATTAGTATTAAGTTCAATTGGTATTACCATTTTCATACATACATATATATGATTTGATTGATTTGAATGTGCTTGTCTTTACATTTATTTTAGAAAAGCGTAACTTATGTTTATGTTAAACTTGATTTTATTCCAAATATTAATTGGTATCTTTACAAACTTATACATTGATTTCAATTGATATTTTAATTAATATTTTATTTGATATCGAAATGTATTTTATATTTCACCTTCATTTGGTATTAAAATCTACTATTGGTATCTTAAAAATATTTTTTAACAAGTGGTACCAAGATTTATTTTTATCAACTACAATTTGATTTCATTGGTATCAAAAATTTCTTCTTTTGACTTAAGAATTTCAAATTTTATTTGAAGTATTATCAAAATTTTGTTGATTTGTATTGCCTATATGTAAGGGGAGTTCAGCATCTCCTCTATATATAGATTCATTTTGAGTGTATCTGTAACGCCCCGATCCTGCGGATACGGAGACATTACTGCAACGTATATACGCAAGTCAGAAGTACCTTCACGTATATACGCTAAGCATCAGTACAGGCAAGAATCAGAGTACGGAAGCAGTGGTGCATTATACATTCCAACATATGAGTACAATTACAAAGTTATCACCAGAGGTGATCCAATATTACATGAATATTACATCACTGATATGCGCAATTGCGAGATTACAAAGAGATGTACAAGAGTGAACAGTAAAAAAGGCACTCACGAGTTTACTAAAGGAAACTCGAGAGGCACACAGGGGGCCTGGAAAGATAAGACTCTGGACGGTCTGCTGGAGATCCACGCTATCGCTGCGCCACTCTGATCAGCAACAGGGAGAATCCACACGCTCCAAGCTCCATGACCTGGACATGAGAATCCAGGGGAGTCAGATGAAACTTCCCAGGCGAGTGGTGATACAAAAGCCAAGTGGCGAGCATAGGTAAGCATGCAGGAGCAAGTAGATATCAAGCAGGAACTACTCATGGTCTGATAAGAGAAGAGAAGGTAAAGTAGATAGGGCAACACTAGATATCTCCTAAACTAACATAAAACCGATAAAACCGAATAAAACCGATTACGAGCAAAACCGATCGTAAACACTTAGGTTACAGCTTCATGAGACTAGTACATCGAAGGAATAATCCAAACAAGGAAACCCTCATCTATATACCTTTATCTCATGTCACCGTAATCCAAGCGCATAAAACCCGAGTTACAAAACAGCACAGCAATCCACATTAGCATATTATTATTATAGGGGCCGCCTAAGTTCCAAGCTTCGGTATGTGTCCCATTCCCACATACTTCCACTCACAACTTATATAGCCAGTTATTTGGAAACTGATTAAAGTTCGATGAATCATGTTCTGGGTGGGTCCCGTACATGCCCGGGACAACGGTTCAGGAGTATCCGGTGCTGAGCCGGAACGTACCGCTAGGTACCGGGACTTATGGACGCCCGAACAGGAATAGAGTATCGCAGATCCCATAGAAATAGGCCTAGGGCGTGTGCATACCCGGCAGGAATAATCAGGAGTAGGGGTGCCAGTACACCCCACGGAATCCCTGGTGGCCGCCAGGAGATCCCCAAGTATTTGGCCACGCGTGACTCGATAGTGCCACCATGAACATGATTAATCAGGGCCCATCAGTTTCCCCCAAACCAGGTGCAAGTTGTTTATTATAACTTACCAATATTAACAGATTACGGGAATAATTGGTCATGACAGGAAATGGCCCTACAGATTCAAGAGGTGGCCCCCACAGATTCAAGAGGTGGCCCCCACCGTGTATGGTGTGGCACTTTGTTCCATGTGGCACTTTGCTCTGAGGGGATGGATTCTAGAGGTGGCCCCCACAGATTCAAGAGGTGGCCCCCACCGAGTGGTGTGGCACTTTGTGCTGTGTGGCACTTAGTTCCATTCAGGATAACAGGTCAGGATTCCCGTAATGTGATAATCACAAGTCAAGTATTAACATAACAAGTATAACAGGTATAACAGGAGGCAGGTAATCAATCATGTCAAGAGGTTGATAGTAGTCTGGTGGCAAGTCATGTCATAACAAGGGTCTTGCCAAGTGGTAACATGTCAAGTGCTAGATAATAACAAATCAGTTGTCAAGTGATATACATGTGTTAAAAGGTATCATGTAATGACAAGTAGTATAAACAGGAGACAGGCATTAGCATGCAGTAAAGCAGTAGCTGAGCACAACTAAGCGGAGCTGAGCAAGCTGGGATACAGACAGCAAGCAGGATTTATCCCTGGAGCGTCTGGCAAGGTTACCGGGACAACTCGGCTTAAAGTGCGAGTAGGAAATCCGGCAGCATCTCGCCTAGACGAATCTAGTGACAAAGCGCTGAACGCTAATCATGATGACCAGGCGAAGCCAAAGACCTGACGGTCCCAATCACTTCCCTTTCGGAACAGTGAGTGACCGGAGGCTGAACACCGAGAGACCTGCCGGCCCCAATCACCTCTCTTTCGAGACAGTGAGTGACCGGAGGCTGAACTGAGAACCTGACGGTCCCAATCACGTCTCTGACGAGATAGTGAGGAACCGGAGGCTGAAGCATGGAGAGACCTGCAGTGTTAGTACCACATGTTATAAAGCAGCAAGTACATCACAGGCATGGTATATGTACAGGAATGAAACTACCCTAGTACAAGCATTCGTCACAGAGCAATACATGTCCAGATACTGGCACTCGGCCATATACAAATACAGGGACTCAGCCCAATACATAATACATGAAATGGAATACATATCGACCCGACGAAGCGGGGAAACCCAAATGGAGGCGAGAGTGAGAACACTCGCCTAAATCACCGGAAAGCCGAAAAGTCTGGAATCCATGGAACTCGCGCACGCGCCATAAAATAATATATAGTTATGAGGAGTGAAGAGGAGAGAGAAGATACAGGGAGACGCGGGTTTGACAGTGAGACGCGAGGGTCGCAGACGCGGGAGTCGCGTCGCAGGAATAACAGACGCGGGAAAGAGCAGACGCGGGGATCGCGTCGCGGAAAGTACCAGACGCGGGAATCACAGACGCGGGAGTCGCGCTGCGAAGATACCTCAAACGCGGGGTTGTGATCCGCGTTAGGACACAAACAGAGAGGAGGAATGGTGCTTCCATTGTTGTGCCCAACGAAGGGATGTTCGGCCTCAATCCAAAAGGAGGGTACCGGCCCTAGGTCTTGCCAACGGAGAAGCACAGGAAGAACACAGACGCGGACTTTAGCTCCGCGTCGTGTTGACACGAGAGAGATACAGACGCGGGAGTTGGCCCCACGCTGCGTCGATACATAAACGCGGAGGCCGCGTTACGGATAGCCTAGACGCGGGGGAGAGACCCGCGTCGGCAAGTCACAAAGAGAGACAGGGAGTTGAGGAGAGAGAGGAAGAGAGTCCAGGAGAGAGAGAGAGAGAGAGTGGATGAGAGAAAATGGGGGGAGAAAAGTCAAGGGAGAGAGAGAGTGAGTGAGTGGGGGCCCCAGGAGAGAGAGAAAACAAGGGGGGCTGCTGCCCCCCTCTGGTCCCCGCGCACAGCACCCCCGGCTGGGGGTGCCCGGCCTGGCCGCCGGCCATGCGGCGGCGCCGGCCGCCGGCAAGGGAAGGTGGGGGCGCCACCCCCACAACAGATCACAGAGGAGGGGGCTTTGCCCCCCTCCAGCAAGAAACCAGGGGGCTGTTGCCCCCTGCAACAGAGAGAGAGAGAGAGAGGGGGTTTGCCCCTCTCTCTGGCCACGCACAGGGGCCCAGGTGGGCCCCTGGCTGCCCGCAGCCGCCGGCAGGGCGCCGGCGGCGCCAAGACCAGGGGTGGCTCCGGCCACCCCAAAGAGAAGAGGGAAGGGGGAAAGTTGGGTTTGGGTTTTTGTGGTGGTGGTGGATTTGGGTTTGGTGGTTGTTTGGAGGTGTGGTGGAGGAATTGGAGGTGATGGGAGGAAGAAGAGGAGTTGGGTGATGTAGTGGGGGTGTTTGGGTGGAGGAGATGGTGATGGAGGAGGTTGATTGTGGGGATGATGAAGAAGAAGAGAAAGGTGGAGGTGGTGATGACTCTTGAGGAAGAAGGAGATGGAGGAATGGTTGTTGGTGATGGAGGAGGTGGAGCTTGGCCGGAGTTTGGGGGGGTTCTCGCCGGCGACGAGGTGGCTGGCCGGAGTTGGGTGCGGTGGTGGTGCGGGTCCTCTCTTGGAGAAGAAGAAGAAGGAGAAGAAGAGAATGAAGGAAAAGAAAGGAAAAAGGAAAGAAAAGGAAAAAGAAAGGAGAGAGAGTGTGATGGTGATGGGGATGTGATGGGGAGTTGACTGGGCCCACGTGGAGGGGAGTGGGTTGCTGGGCCGGCGCTGGAGTTGGTGGGAAAAGAAAAGAAAAGAAAGGAAAAGAAAGAAAGAAAAGTAAAGATAATAATATTATAATATAGTCGCGAAAATCGACTGTTCCAGAATCCTTCCGAAAAATCCTCAAAAATAGCAAATATTATTCTAAGTTGTTTGTGAAATCGGAATTCAAAAATATAATGTAGTTTTCAAAATAAAAATCCTGGAATCTTCCGGCGATACCGGTCGATACCGACACCGATAGAATTTTCATAAATTCATAAAATCCTCAGAAAAAGTATTTAGATAGGAAATGTGATTTTAAGAAATAATGTCTAAAGGCCCTTTTAGAAATTCCAAACCGTTTGTAAATTAAAAATCCGGGAATCGGTCAGCGGTATTGATCGACACCGGTTTTGAAGATTTTCAACTTAATTAAGGAAAATTCCAGAAAATCATAGAAAATCTAGAATATTGAAAAATGATGTTTAAAACTAAAATCGGTCAAATCGGAATACCAGAATGTCCAAATCGAACAATACCCTGGGATCGGGCCCTCGGTTCAGACTAGGGCTGACTCCGAGTCCACGAATCCAAATCCAAGACAAAACGATCATATCAATAATTCATAATACAAAACAAATACAAGAAGTAAATTGAAAAAATACGGTCGAAAAATCTGAATACGCAACTAAGTACGTATTCCGGGAGCGGGGTGTTACAATCCATCCACCTTACAAAAAATTGCGTCCTCGCAATTTCGTTAAGGGGCAAATTGAACACAAAGGGGACAAAGGTGGAATCTATACCAATTAAGATATGAAGCACTATAGGTAGGGCCCTCAAGTTGACTGATCAATAACCAGAATATAGAGATCTTCTGCACTTCCGGCTGTATAAGTCTTTGAACGATGCTAAATAATACCGACTGATAACACAGCTCTGCAATAGAATTCCAGCTGTACTGCATACTTAGTATCACTCTGAGAATGAGCCAGAATACTTGAAGATAAAGGAAACCTCGATAATACTGAGCATAATAAAGAAGACCGATGGTTGAGAATCCCGAATATCAGGCATCGATCACTCTGAAAGATATAGCCGTGAATATAGAATATCCGTAGAGAATCCCGACTATTGACTTCTGAAAGATAACCCGTTCGAGATCAATCCTGAAAATACCCGAGCTTCATAGAGTTGGCCGAAGAGATCATATCATAGCTTCATTTAGAACCAGCCACTACCTCTCTAGTATATCCATATCTTAAGTTGGTATAAGGCTTCGAAAAACCAAAACAGGGGAAGGATGGAAAAGATTAGGAATCAAAGGAAAGATGATCAAGATAAATAGACAACTCTGTACTTGTAGTTGGAATGTATAAACAGGACTCATGCATTCCAGTTGCAAATTACTTTACCATTAATTTGCCATCTGGACGTACTGAGGAAGTAAGAGCCTAAGCTCTGATACCAACCTGTAACGCCCCGATCCTGCGGATACGGAGACATTACTGCAACGTATATACGCAAGTCAGAAGTACCTTCACGTATATACGCTAAGCATCAGTACAGGCAAGAATCAGAGTACGGAAGCAGTGGTGCATTATACATTCCAACATATGAGTACAATTACAAAGTTATCACCAGAGGTGATCCAATATTACATGAATATTACATCACTGATATGCGCAATTGCGAGATTACAAAGAGATGTACAAGAGTGAACAGTAAAAAAGGCACTCACGAGTTTACTAAAGGAAACTCGAGAGGCACACAGGGGGCCTGGAAAGATAAGACTCTGGACGGTCTGCTGGAGATCCACGCTATCGCTGCGCCACTCTGATCAGCAACAGGGAGAATCCACACGCTCCAAGCTCCATGACCTGGACATGAGAATCCAGGGGAGTCAGATGAAACTCCCCAGGCGAGTGGTGATACAAAAGCCAAGTGGCGAGCATAGGTAAGCATGCAGGAGCAAGTAGATATCAAGCAGGAACTACTCATGGTCTGATAAGAGAAGAGAAGGTAAAGTAGATAGGGCAACACTAGATATCTCCTAAACTAACATAAAACCGATAAAACCGAATAAAACCGATTACGAGCAAAACCGATCGTAAACACTTAGGTTACAGCTTCATGAGACTAGTACATCGAAGGAATAATCCAAACAAGGAAACCCTCATCTATATACCTTTATCTCATGTCACCGTAATCCAAGCGCATAAAACCCGAGTTACAAAACAGCACAGCAATCCACATTAGCATATTATTATTATAGGGGCCGCCTAAGTTCCAAGCTTCGGTATGTGTCCCATTCCCACATACTTCCACTCACAACTTATATAGCCAGTTATTTGGAAACTGATTAAAGTTCGATGAATCATGTTCTGGGTGGGTCCCGTACATGCCCGGGACAATGGTTCAGGAGTATCCGGTGCTGAGCCGGAACGTACCGCTAGGTACCGGGACTTATGGACGCCCGAACAGGAATAGAGTATCGCAGATCCCATAGAAATAGGCCTAGGGCGTGTGCATACCCGGCAGGAATAATCAGGAGTAGGGGTGCCAGTACACCCCACGGAATCCCTGGTGGCCGCCAGGAGATCCCCAAGTATTTGGCCACGCGTGACTCGATAGTGCCACCATGAACATGATTAATCAGGGCCCATCAGTTTCCCCCAAACCAGGTGCAAGTTGTTTATTATAACTTACCAATATTAACAGATTACGGGAATAATTGGTCATGACAGGAAATGGCCCTACAGATTCAAGAGGTGGCCCCCACAGATTCAAGAGGTGGCCCCCACCGTGTATGGTGTGGCACTTTGTTCCATGTGGCACTTTGCTCTGAGGGGATGGATTCTAGAGGTGGCCCCCACAGATTCAAGAGGTGGCCCCCACCGAGTGGTGTGGCACTTTGTGCTGTGTGGCACTTAGTTCCATTCAGGATAACAGGTCAGGATTCCCGTAATGTGATAATCACAAGTCAAGTATTAACATAACAGGTATAACAGGTATAACAGGAGGCAGGTAATCAATCATGTCAAGAGGTTGATAGTAGTCTGGTGGCAAGTCATGTCATAACAAGGGTCTTGCCAAGTGGTAACATGTCAAGTGCTAGATAATAACAAATCAGTTGTCAGGTGATATACATGTGTTAAAAGGTATCATGTAATGACAAGTAGTATAAACAGGAGACAGGCATTAGCATGCAGTAAAGCAGTAGCTGAGCACAACTAAGCGGAGCTGAGCAAGCTAGGATACAGACAGCAAGCAGGATTTATCCCTGGAGCGTCTGGCAAGGTTACCGGGACAACTCGGCTTAAAGTGCGAGTAGGAAATCCGGCAGCATCTCGCCTAGACGAATCTAGTGACAAAGCGCTGAACGCTGATCATGATGACCAGGCGAAGCCAAAGACCTGACGGTCCCAATCACTTCCCTTTCGGAACAGTGAGTGACCGGAGGCTGAACACCGAGAGACCTGCCGGCCCCAATCACCTCTCTTTCGAGACAGTGAGTGACCGGAGGCTGAACTGAGAACCTGACGGTCCCAATCACGTCTCTGACGAGATAGTGAGGAACCGGAGGCTGAAGCATGGAGAGACCTGCAGTGTTAGTACCACATGTTATAAAGCAGCAAGTACATCACAGGCATGGTATATGTACAGGAATGAAACTACCCTAGTACAGGCATTCGTCACAGAGCAATACATGTCCAGATACTGGCACTCGGCCATATACAAATACAGGGACTCAGCCCAATACATAATACATGAAATGGAATACATATCGACCCGACGAAGCGGGGAAACCCAAATGGAGGCGAGAGTGAGAACACTCGCCTAAATCACCGGAAAGCCGAAAAGTCTGGAATCCATGGAACTCGCGCACGCGCCATAAAATAATATATAGTTATGAGGAGTGAAGAGGAGAGAGAAGATACAGGGAGACGCGGGATTGACAGTGAGACGCGAGGGTCGCAGACGCGGGAGTCGCGTCGCAGGAATAACAGACGCGGGAAAGAGCAGACGCGGGGATCGCGTCGCGGAAAGTACCAGACGCGGGAATCACAGACGCGGGAGTCGCGCTGCGAAGATACCTCAAACGCGGGGTTGTGATCCGCGTTAGGACACAAACAGAGAGGAGGAATGGTGCTTCCATTGTTGTGCCCAACGAAGGGATGTTCGGCCCCAATCCAAAAGGAGGGTACCGGCCCTAGGTCTTGCCAACGGAGAAGCACAGGAAGAACACAGACGCGGACTTTAGCTCCGCGTCGTGTTGACACGAGAGAGATACAGACGCGGGCGTTGGCCCCACGCTGCGTCGATACATAAACGCGGAGGCCGCGTTACGGATAGCCTAGACGCGGGGGAGAGACCCGCGTCGGCAAGTCACAAAGAGAGACAGGGAGTTGAGGAGAGAGAGGAAGAGAGTCCAGGAGAGAGAGAGAGAGAGAGTGGATGAGAGAAAATGGGGGGAGAAAAGTCAAGGGAGAGAGAGAGTGAGTGAGTGGGGGCCCCAGGAGAGAGAGAAAACAAGGGGGGCTGCTGCCCCCCTCTGGTCCCCGCGCACAGCACCCCCGGCTGGGGGTGCCCGGCCTGGCCGCCGGCCATGCGGCGGCGCCGGGCGGCGCCGGCCGCCGGCAAGGGAAGGTGGGGGCGCCACCCCCACAACAGATCACAGAGGAGGGGGCTTTGCCCCCCTCCAGCAAGAAACCAGGGGGCTGTTGCCCCCTGCAACAGAGAGAGAGAGAGAGGGGGTTTGCCCCTCTCTCTGGCCACGCACAGGGGCCCAGGTGGGCCCCTGGCTGCCCGCAGCCGCCGGCAGGGCGCCGGCGGCGCCAAGACCAGGGGTGGCTCCGGCCACCCCAAAGAGAAGAGGGAAGGGGAAAGTTGGGTTTGGGTTTTTGTGGTGGTGGTGGATTTGGGTTTGGTGGTTGTTTGGAGGTGTGGTGGAGGAATTGGAGGTGATGGGAGGAAGAAGAGGAGTTGGGTGATGTAGTGGGGGTGTTTGGGTGGAGGAGATGGTGATGGAGGAGGTTGATTGTGGGGATGATGAAGAAGAAGAGAAAGGTGGAGGTGGTGATGACTCTTGAGGAAGAAGGAGATGGAGGAATGGTTGTTGGTGATGGAGGAGGTGGAGCTTGGCCGGAGTTTGGGGGGTTCTCGCCGGCGACGTGGTGGCTGGCCGGAGTTGGGTGCGGTGGTGGTGTGGGTCCTCTCTTGGAGAAGAAGAAGAAGGAGAAGAAGAGAATGAAGGAAAAGAAAGGAAAAAGGAAAGAAAAGGAAAAAGAAAGGAGAGAGAGTGTGATGGTGATGGGGATGTGATGGGGAGTTGACTGGGCCCACGTGGAGGGGAGTGGGTTGCTGGGCCGGCGCTGGAGTTGGTGGGAAAAGAAAAGAAAAGAAAGGAAAAGAAAGAAAGAAAAGTAAAGATAATAATATTATAATATAGTCGCGAAAATCGACTGTTCCAGAATCCTTCCGAAAAATCCTCAAAAATAGCAAATATTATTCTAAGTTGTTTGGTGAAATCAGAATTCAAAAATATAATGTAGTTTTCAAATAAAAATCCTGGAATCTTCCGGCGATACCGGTCGATACCGACACCGATAGAATTTTCATAAATTCATAAAATCCTCAGAAAAAGTATTTAGATAGGAAATGTGATTTTAAGAAATAATGTCTAAAGGCACTTTTAGAAATTCCAAACCGTTTGTAAATTAAAAATCTGGGAATCGGTCAGCGGTATTGATCGACACCGGTTTGAAGATTTTCAACTTAATCAAGGAAAATTCCAGAAAATCATAGAAAATCTAGAATATTGAAAAACGATGTTTAAAACTAAAATCGGTCAAATCGGAATACCAGAATGTCCAAATCGAACAATACCCTGGGATCGGGCCCTCGGTTCAGACTAGGGCTGACTCCGAGTCCACGAATCCAAATCCAAGACAAAACGATCATATCAATAATTCATAATACAAAACAAATACAAGAAGTAATTGAAAAAATACGGTCGAAAAATCTGAATACGCAACTAAGTACGTATTCCGGGAGCGGGGTGTTACAATATCTCACATTAAGGAGCTTGACCTCATTTCTTTATGTGATACACGTGTGTAAGGAGAGCTTAATATCTCTGCTTATACATTATATATTATGATTTATGTGAGTTAGGGTCTAGTCATCCCTTCTTCATGTAATGCATGTATGTAGGGGGAGCTAACTTTACGTCTCTTCTCTTCATGAATATATATCGCATATACATCTTTGTTAGTTCATTGTCCTCATCCCTTTGTTGATGAATTAACAAAAAGGGGGAGAAGAATTTTAAGAGTTTATATATGCATGTTTATATCTTTGTTTATGCATATATGTTTATTTTTAGTTTATTCATTTCATTGAATATCTAATTGTTTATTGTTATGCATGAGTTAAGGGGGAGCTTCTATGAAACTTATCTTTAATCCATGCATATATAACTCCATGAGTTTTATCATCATCAAAAAGGGGAAGATTGTTGGCACAAGGGCCCATCGCTCTAGTTTTGATGATGATTAACTCATGTAGTTATAGTATTAATAATCTTGTATTTATATAGTTTCAGTATTGATCAAGATATTAGTAAGTGTTTAGCTTCAACAAAGGAGTTTTGGAGCTAACACATGTGGATTCAAGAGCTCGCGCGTCAAGATCGCATCTAACACTCGGTTGGAGTCAAGTTCATTAGATCGTGTTTGGATTAGGTCGTCTTAAAGATGAGGACCGACAAGAAAACTTCGCTTTGTGTTTAGTTGTGTATAAATCTTGTGTAAGATAGATAGTGTTGATATGCACACACACATAAGTTCAATATGTTTGGTTTTCGATTTAACTAGTTTTGGGTTTCAAGTTCACATATATATGGTTTTCATGAATAGATAGAATCAAAATAAGTTTATATGGTTTAATGTATATTAGATTTCATTTATATATATCTGTGCTTCATATATTTGAAAAAACTTATTTTGGTGGTCTATTTCATGTGTTTAGAGTTTTGTAATTAACAGAACCTATTTTTGGATTTCATGTCAAAAATATAGATATATCATGTACATGTGTATTGGATACTATCCATATACAATATGCTTCAAATGTGTTTAAATATCATGTTTTTGTATTTAGCCAAGTTTTTGAGAAAACGGTTTTTCTTTTCAAAATCCAAGTTTTGAAAAATACGGTTTTTGATTAAGGCCAAATATTTTATATCACAAAAATGGTTCAATTGGTTTATAATATGTGTTGATTTTTTGTCACATTTGTTCTTTAAATATCTTACAAGAACATATTTTTGTGAAATTTATAAGATTTTATGGGATTTTATTGGAGTTAAAATATATTAGTTTAAAGTTCTGAAATAGCAGCCAGATACTGCTAGCGGTCGACCGAACCGGCGGTCGTCGACCCTACCGGACGGTCGACCGGACCGGTGGTCGGTCGACAGGACCGATCGACCAATGTGCACGAAGCGTGCACAAGGACCAGCCAAGTAGGCCGGTCGACCGCGCGGTCGACTGACTGAAAAGTCCCCACTCTAGGTACTGCCGGTCGACCAGGCGGTCGACCGACAGGTTGTGCCGGTCAACCGGGCGACACAACGGTCAGAAATATGACCGTTGGGCCGGTCGACTGGCGGTCGACCGGAAGGTCATTTTTGACCTTTCAGGCTGCCAATGGCTTTTTTTTGGGAGAGGCTATAAATAAGCCATCTCTTGGGTTGTTTTGACAAGGTTTTTGAGAGCTATTAGTTTTATCTTTCTTAGTGGTTTAGAGCAAGTTTAAAGAGTTTTTGTGCTTTAAAGTTTCATCTTTTATTTATTTTCAAGGGTTAGAAAAATCAAGGAAAATAGAATCTTTGGGAAATTGGTTTTTTGATCTTCATTCTTATCTCTATCTAGTATTTTTCCAAAGTATTTTTCTTTGTGATTTGATTTTCAAATACCTTGTTTTCTCACACTTGAGCTATCATCTCTATCCTATCTATAGGATCTTGTTTTTGTGAGAAATATTGTTTGTGGTCTATTGTGATTATGAATAGTTGTTTGTGGTCTATAGTGATCACCAAGTTGTAATCCCTTCTTTGCTTTGGGTTTGTATTCATCCCTCTAGTGTAGAGGTGGTAGTGATTTTGCTTTGTGCCTATCCTTCTTGTGTGGAGGTGATTGTACTTGAGTTTGGCTTTGGGCCTTTATCCCTCTTGTGTAGAGGTGATTGTTGTTTTGACTTTGTGCCTTACCTTTTGTGTAGAGGTGGTTGTGTTGGGGAGAGGAGTTGTGTACTCCTAACTTTGTAATTGTAAATTTCTCTATGGAGGTTCCCTGTATGGGAGGTTATGTGTGGACGTAGTGGAAATCCTTCTGTGTGAAGGCGAGGACGTAGAGCAGTGGCTCGAACCTCGAAACATATCTTGGTGTTTGCGTTTGATCTCCTATCTCTAAACTTTCTCTCTCTTACATCTGACATTGCTTTATATTGTTCATATCTCATTCATGCTTTGTATTGTCTGTGTCCCCATACTTGTGTTGAACCAAGAGAGCTTCATATAACACCTCAATTCTTATTTAAGAGGAATATAGAGGAGATAGTCTGGAGCCCTTCACGGGGAATTCGGCTACACTCTTTGATTACACATAGTGTGTTGCAATTAGTTTTTAATTCCGCATCATTTATTATTAGATTAGCTACTACACCTATTCACCCCGCTATAGGTGTATTTTCACGTGTCACCTACACCATTGAGGAACCTTTTCTAGTGGTCTGATGATGAGGAGATAGTTAGTGGATACACCTCTTCAGCTACTATCAGCTTGGTGCGAACGGGGCTTGTGTCTACCAACATGACCAACAGCAATAATGAAAATCTTTGATGGTGAATGAAAGCAAAAGAACAGACTTTCATGCCTCAGCAAGAAGCTTTGGACAACATCTAGCAAATGTTATCCCAGCTCTTGATCAACTAGAATGCCAATGACACCGGTAGCAATCATAATGAAGAGGAGCATAATGACGATGAACATCCTAAGACTGAGAAGTCGAAGGAAGGCTCCTCAATTGATGCTAAAGTCATTATAAGCATCCAGGCTCAAATTGCATCCCTAACCCAGAGGGATGAACTGAAGGTGGGGATGACTCGTCCTTACCCGTTGGAATGGGATTATGTTCTGTACCCACCAAAATTTAACCACCTACGTTGCACATGTACGATGGCAAGAGCTCGCCCAACCATTATATCTATTACTTTCAATCTCAAACCGGTAACATAATAGATAATGATACCATCATGGCTAGACTATTCATCGGCACCCTTAAGGGGGTAGCCTTTTATTGGTTCAGGAGCCAGCCTAGTGGCTCCATTCATTATTGGATTGACCTGAAAACCCAGTTTTTTTCTCGATTCTATGAGGACGATACGAGGTGACTATGGACAAGCTCCTCTGAACGGTCCAGAAAGGAGGAGAATCTATGGGGAATACATTGAGAGATTCCGCAACCTTTCTCTCATGTGCCCTGTAGGCATGTCGTTACCCATGTTACTCCAAACATGTCGACATAACTTCCACGACAAAGTGAAAGTTCGTATGGGAGCTGTTAAAACTCATACATGAAAGGAGCTTATTGAGCAAGCTGAGATAGCTGAGAAATCGGCTAAGAAATTTGAGCCCTCAGTCTCCAAGAATAAGTGGGGGTCAACACTAAGGGGCGTGATACATTAAAAGGGGAAACAAATCATGGCCATTGAGCTGTTAAGGATAGCTCAACCAAAGCAAAAGAATAACACAAACGGTAATCATAAATTCAAATTCCCGTTAAAGGTGTATTCCTTCAAAGACGAGCAGGTGGCGACGATTTTCCATTTGCTATACAAGGGTAACAAGTTCAGGTTACCTGTAGCTCGGCGACGTACTGAAGTGGGACGTACAAATGATTCTAATTACTGCTTCCTTCATAGGATGGTGCATCACCCTACCAGCAGATGCTATGTCCTCAAGGATAAGATCCAAGCTTTGATAGATGCTGGAGCTCTGACTCTCAATCAGAATAAAAGAAAGCCACCCCCAACATGGTGACTCTTAATTTCAGGACATTCCCAAATATGACAGTCCAAGACGGATTGGTCCCAATGCCTAAGGCAAGATTGGATGTCATCAACCCTATGGCTGAACAGCAGAAAGCTAAGGGCCTCATTCCAATCATGACAGAATCTGGAGAGATCATGTGGGTCCACCTAGATATTATCCAAGATGAGCAATGAGAAACTAGCAAACTCAAGCTCAAATGCAAGTTATGTAACACCACCTTTCTTGCAACAGATGATGACTCTGTGACTGTGTAACGCCCCGATTCCACGGATACGGAGACGTCACTGCGACGTATATACGTAGGTCAGAAAATGCCCCCACGTATATACGCTAAGCATTTAGTACAATAAGGATCAGAGTACACGACAAAGCGTGATATACATACATATGCCAACTTAAAAGTACAAGTACAAGTTATCACAAGATATGATAAAATATTACACATTACATGTATCTTTTATCACAACCAAGTCCAAAAGTAAAAGATACAATATGAACACAAAATGCTCACGAGTAGGATGAAGATCCCGTGAGTCAAAGAGAGAGATCTGGCACAAGGACTGGAGCTAGTCTGCCTGCTTACTAAGAAAAGCTTGATCTTCTGTGGACGGTTCCACTTCGATCCAAGCTTCAGAACCTGAACATACAAATCCAAGGGAGTCAGGACCTCCCAACAATGAACAGACTACAGCCAAATGGCTAAGAGACATGAATAAGAAAGATAGAACAACATAATGAATATCAATTAGCAAGAAATGAAAGCATGAAGAGATAAAGTCAGAATACAATGAATCCACAGTTAGAGTCTATTATTATTATTACTTGTCTTACTGTGATATCTAGCTATGTGACCCAGCGTCCCAGGGCACATAGATCCATATCCTAGTAAAGCAAGGTTGTTATTGGAAACCAGCGGGATTATCAACGAACTATGTTTACAGTGGGTCCCGTACATGCCCGGGACAACGGTCCAGGATTGTTCCGTTGCTTGGTGACGGAAACCAGCCGCTAGGCTAACAGGAGGGACTTATGTATGCCCTTTATCATGATGGTACCAGTAATGAGGGAGCAAGCACTCCCCTCGGTCCCCTGGAGGCCCTCAGGTCAGACCGAAAATATAGTTGCACAACATACCTAATACCACTGTAAACATGAACACATATTGATATCCACATGTTTTCCCCCGACCCAATGTAAGTTGGTCCATTTTATACAAAAGTCAAGTGTATCATACTAGGTGTTAAGAGATAGCATGATAAGTGGTGATATTCATTAATTAACAAGTTATGAAATGAGAATATACAATAACAAGCCATGAAGTAACAAGAGGTAACATCCATCAAGTAACAGGTCATGAAGTACCATTCATGAAGCATAAACAAGAATAATATATCCCACATGTATCAAGGGTATGATCCAAATTCAGAAAAGAAATCAACTATAATAAACAGCCTAAATTAGTCGACTAGGTGGAATGGTTAGTCGACTAATAGTGGTCTCTAGTCGACTAACAGTCTGGACTAGTCGACTAAAACTGGGTTCCAGAGAGTTGGAATTCTGTTTCAGGAAAAGTTAGTCGACTAGGTGGAAAGAGTAGTCGACTAACGGTGAACTCAAGTCGACTAACAGATACGTAAGTCGACTAAATCTGTGATACAGAGAGTCGAGTTTCTGATTCAGGAAAAGTTAGTCGACTATGGTGGAAAGGGTAGTCGACTAACAATGATCTATAGTCGACTAATAGTTAAGGTAAGTCGACTAACAGTGATTTCCAGAGAGTTGGGGTTTATTTTCAGGAAAAGTTAGTCGACTAATAATCAAGATAAGTCGACTAAAACTGTGTTTCAGAACAGGGGTCGTTTCAAATAAGGATTTCAAGTCGACTAACTCCTAGGTCAAGTCGACTAATCGTGGTCTGAAAACAGGGTACAGAACAGAATTTGATGGTTGAATTTGAAGGCCAAAAGCATGATTTTGAAGGCACAAGTGTACATGAATTGTAAACACAAGTATACTAAAAAGTTTACAAGTCTTGGTGAGTAAAAATACTCACACGAATGGTTAATTGGAGCTATACGCGTTCGAAAGGAGCGTTGCCGACAAACTTGATCCTCGGCGATAATAGACACGATCCCAATCCAAAAGTTGTAGTTGCTTGAGATGGAGATGATGACTTTGTGGTGTTTTTGGAGTTGGGGTTGAGGTGAAGGAGGGATTTTGGTGAAGGCCAAATCTTTGTTGAAGTGAAGAAAAGAAATAAAAATGTAAAGAAAAGTTTATATAAGATTTTGATTTTGTGAAGGAGGTGCAATTTATGTAGAAGAGAGGGGGTTTTTGCAAATAGGAGAGGATGAGGTGTCCCTCTTTTGGCCACTTGGCCGGCCATGGAAGAGAGAGAGAAAGAGGGGCATTAATGGTAGAAGTGTGTGGAGTTTGTTGGAATTTTGGAAAAGGTTGGAATTTTGGAAAATTGGAAAATCTTGTGGCTTGTGGAGGAAGGAAGAGAAATAAAGAAAAAGGAAAAAGAAAAGAATTTAAAAAGGAGAAGATATTTTCTTTGGCTTGGAAAATGAAAATATTGAAAAGACAATTTCCTGGGTTTAAGTCGAAGATGCGGAAAACATTTCGGAAAATACCGAAATCGTCCCGAAATCAAGTATCTTGGAATGACTCGTAAAATTTACCAAAAATCAATAATAATATTTTAAGACTCATGGTGAAATTCGTTTGGAGAAATAATTTATAGTTTTAAAACTAAAAATCCCGGAATCAGTTAGCTACCGACTCCGGTGGAATTTTCATAAAATCATAAAATTCCCAGAAAAAGTATTTAGGTAAGAAATACGATTCTAAGAAATAATGCCTAAAGGACTTTCTAGAATTTCCTAACTGTTTGTAAGATAAAAATCTGGGAATCGATCAGCGACACTGGTCGACACCGGTTTTGAAGATTTTCAATTAATTCAGGAAAATTCCAGAAAATCATATAAAATTTAAAATATTGAAAAATAATATTTGAAACTGAAATCGGTCAAATACAGGAAGTAAATCGAAAAAATACGATCGAAAAACTGAATACTCAACTAAGTACGTATTCCAGGAACGGGATATTACAGACTGTAGCCTCCCTCAGCGATTCAGAGGGAGAGAAGCTTGCCTTAGCAGCACAGCCTTCCACATCGCAGCCGGTGGGTACACGTTCTGGTAAATAGTACTTGTGGCAGTATAACCAGATACCTGACGGAGAACCCCAACCAACGATGTCAGGAACCACTGCACATGTTTAGGCCTGCCAAGGGACAAAGAAAAGCAGAAGGAGATTCGCTTTGATGAATCCCTGAAGAAGAATCTGAAATCACCTAGAGGGGGGTGAAAAGGTGATAATGCTAATCTATTAAACTAAATGCGAAATTTAAAAACTAATTGCAACAACACACAAGCATGTAATTGATATAGCAATATGAATCAATGCATAAAGTAAAGAGAGAGAAAAAGTAAGAGTCAATGGATCAAGCGCAAACAACAAGATTTGTTTCGTGGTTCGAGCACCCAGCTCTACGTCCCCGCCTTCACCCAGAAGGATTTCGAATCCACTAGCTTGTCCACAAAGGACTCCCACACATGGAACCTCCACCGAGGATTTGGGGCAATACAATAACTAGGAGTACCCAACTCCTCTCTTTACAACCACAACCTCTCACTAGAGGCTAAGCACCAAGCCAACAAAACAATCACCTCACAACTTGAGGGATAAGCACAAAGCTACACAAGGATCACCTCACAACTAGAGGGATACAACCCACTTGCACAACCTCCTCAACACTATGAGGGAAAGGCACAAAGCCAAGCAAAAGTAGGGCTTACAATTTGGTGATCAAAAGATCACAAACCAATATCTTTTTCCCACAAACACAAAGATCCTATAGAATAGGATAGTAGATGTAGCTCAAGTGTGGAGAAAACCAAAGAATGGAAATCAAATAGTCAAAGAAAATCCTTGGAAAAATCTAGAAACCAAGATGAAGAAGTTGAATCAAAAACACTTTTCCCAAAAACCCTTTTCTTTGATTTTCCAAATCCTAGAAAAACACCAAATAGATAGTAAAGATTTGAGCCCAAAAACTTCTTTTGATTGCTGTGAAAACACTGGAGAGTAAGGAAAAATTAGCACAAAAAATTCTTAGAGAAAACTGGCCACTAATGGGGTATTTATAGCCCCTAGAAAAATATAGTCGTTGGCAGCTAAAACTGCCAGAAATGACCTTCCGGTCGATCGGCCGGTCGACCGGCCAACGGTCAATTTTTGGCCGTTAGCAGCTACCGGTCGACCGCTCGGTCGACCGCGCCCAGAACCAGAGAGCAACGACTCTCTGGCCGGTCGACCGCCTGGGCGACCGGAGCAACCCGAGAGTGGGTTGCTTACAGTCGGCCGACCGCTTGGTCGATTGGCTTAATGGGCAGGCCAGCGTGCACGTTTTGTGCACGTCGGTCGACTGCTACGGTCGACCGTCTCCTGGTCCGGTCGACCGTTGCGGTCGACCGCCAGAGCCTGGTAGCCAAAATCTAGGACTGAAAAACTTGTTCTTTTAAATTCTAAAAATTCCCATAAATCTTCTAAAAATCTACAAAAATAGTTTTATCATTTTTCATTGATATACAAACATGTGATAAAAATTTCAAGACAAATATCAAACATTTTGAACCATTTTTGTGTTATGAAAATTTTGCCGAAAACCAAAAACCGTATTTTTCAAACTTGAATTTTTCAATAGAAAATCTGATTTTTTCAAAGCTCATTCAAATACAAAAACATGATATTTAGACACTTTTAGGCATGATGCATATGGACATAAGTCCAATATACATGAAACATATATATAATATATATATATATATATATATATATATATATATATATATATATATATATATATATGATTGTTTTTTACTTTAATTACCAAAATATGTTTTGTTAGAAATACAAAATCTAAAACACATGAATAGGTATATCAATTAAGTTTGTTTAGAATATGAAGCATACATGTATATAGAACATGTCTAATATACATGAACACATGTAAACTTGTTTTGATACTTATCTATTCATGAAAACCAAGATCGGTTAAACCAATCAAACCGAAAACCAAAATCAAAACATAAAACGTGTGTGTATTGTGAACTTGAGCATATCATACTATTCTAATCTTTACAAATGGATCTAAACACAAAACTAAATTAGGTACCGAGGTCTTCTTGTAGAGCGCCGTCTCCAAGCCGACTCGATCCAAAACTCCAAAACTCCGAGCTTGACTCCAACGAGTGCTATATATGATCTTAATGCTCGGGCTTTGGAAACAACATGTGAAAGCTTCCAAACCATCTTGTAGAAGCTAATTACCTACTAATATCTTGAATTAAGATCTGAAACTAAAATCACAAGATTATTAGTACACATAACTACATGACTTAATCATCATCAAAACTAGAGTGGAAGGCCTTTGGGCCAACAATCTCCCCTTTTGATGATGACAAAACTCATGGAGTTATATATGCATGGATTAAAGTTAAGCTTCAAAGAAGCCCCCCCTTAACTCATGCATAGAAGAAAACAACAAATATATGCAATGAATATAAAACATGAATATAAAACATGAGAATGCATAAATATGTATAAAACTATGAAATGCATATAAACAGGCTCTTGATATCAATAGATATGCATAAAACAATAAACATGTATAAAACAAGCTCTTGATACCAAATGAAAGGTAAAACAAATTATTTCTTCTTTTTCTTAATTTCATAAACATGTTCTCTTTAAAGAATGCTTTTGATACCAAAATTGCATAATGCTTTTGATACCAATAATAAAACATGTTCTCAATATCAAACATGAAACAAAGATCATGCATAAATCATGCATATAAACTCAAATTCTTCTCCCCCTTTTTGTCAATCATCAACAAAGGGGTAAACGATAAACCAATAAAAATTATTCTTCTCTCCCTTTTTGTTCAAAACAAAGAATCAATAAAGGGGTCAAAGTAAAACAAAATTTTGAATTTTCTCTATAAAAAAATCAAATTTTTAGATACCAATTGAAAGTAAATAAGGCATTGATACCAATTGTGAGAAAATAAATAAAATCTTGATATCAATTGAAAGAAATAGATCAATAGATACCAATTGAAAGTAAATAAAATCTTGATACCAATTATGAATATTTGTTATTTAGAACATATGATACCAAAATAAAATCAATTTTTAACATAAAGTGTGGGAGTAAAAATTAATGGTAAACAAAATACCAATTGAAAGATAAAAATACGAATTTTCTCCCCCTTTATGAAATACCAATTGAAATTATGCAAAAGCTTGTATTAGCATACCAATTGAAAAACCAATCAATTGAAATATGATATTCATTAAAAAAAATTCAAGCTTTAGCATAAACATATATATGTATGAAAAGTTAGATACCAATCGAAATTGATACTATTTGAAGAGTATGCATACATACATAAAAATATATATGAGTATACAAAAATGTCAATATTGATATCAATTGAAAAGATCCAATGATACCAATTGAAACAACAATAATATCAATTGTATATCTCATATTTCCTACCAGCCATTCATGCTCAAGTTTAAAATGATTTTCACTATAAAGCATACAAGGCATGGTCTCCTATCCAACCGCCCTTTGAAGGTAGGGTTTTCAAAAATAGGTTGAAAATATAGTATGTTTAAAAACTCTACCAAACCGAAGAATCCGAACTAGTTAAATGGAAAAACTTCTAAACTAGTACGAAATCCTTCAAGTAAGGAATAAAACAAAAATATTTTTCATGAAACTATGTAAATCACATGATCACTAATAACACTCAAAATCCATAAAGCTCATATTATACTCATGAAAACACAATCATGAGAAACATTTAAAAGAGGTGAGTGAACAAGTGTTATGTGACACAAATAATCATGAAAATAGACATTCAAGCTCAATATTCATCAAAACATGAAAATCATGAAAATCTAAAATTTTTCAATAAAACAAATTATACTTTAAGGCATATGTATGTTTTGTCAACACAAAAAGTATACATACATATCCCTAAACACAATTGAGTATATATATAAAGATTTGCATGAAAAGCAAATGACTCAAGGGGTATACATGTATATCTTAAGGTTTGGCAAAATAGACATATACATGAAGTGAAACCACATGATTACAAAACATGTCCAAAATTGGGAATATAAGTTAAAATGCATGAATCATCAAAACTAGACTATACTAGCACATCTAATGGGTACAAATAAGCATTCAAGCACAAACATATATAGATTTATTTGTGGCCCACTATATGTATAAGTATAAATCCTAGTCTTAATGAAAACTAACATCTAAACGTATATTCCAAACATGAGGCATAAAACTAGACATAAATCAACATGATAATCATAAAAATGATCATTATGTATATGCATGTGCATTAGATCTAGGACATACATATTAGTTAAAAACAAGGTGAGAACACATAGATATAGATCCATATTAAACATGGGTGTCTCAAATAACTAAACATGTATATCACTAATCTAATAAGCATGGCATAAGCATAATGAACAATAAAACATGACATGCTATAAATCAAAGATATAAAAAGCATGCAAATATAAACGGGAGTTAGAGATCGATACCAAAACCGATGAAGGCACCTCTCTAGTTCTCCAAACCAAGGTGGTCTTCCCACCAAACCTTCCCTTGAAAGTGATGCATCCAAATGGTCATCATGAAGCTCGGAACGTATCCACTCCAAGGTACCGCTACTCTCACGTCATGTGAGAGCCCACACCTACATCAAACATAATAGGGGTGGGCTTTGGTACCCATATCCTTTTGGGTCCATAGGGGTTAGTACCTTTTCTAACCCAAACAAATTTAGTTGCTAATTGACATCATGTATACGATCATAGCAAAATTTAGCAAGGTGGCCCTTACGTCCACAATGTGTATAAGTGTACACATGAGCATACAAGTGATGGGTGTGATCATGAGGAGCATGTGTATGCCGTGTACGGTGTGCATGCAAAGATAAAACTTGTTTTTTCGAAACAAAGATTCCAAGCGTGTATGGCTCAAAACACATTGGCTCAAAGTGAAGCTCAAACAATCAACACTTTTCTTCAAAACATTTATATCATTTTCAATACTTGAAGATAAAGTTGAGCATATAATAGATGTGCTAGGTGAGGCTACACTAGTATGGCAAACATGTAAATCTATATCATTTTACAAAGATTTATTTTTCTTTAAAACTAAATCTAATTCTTTTAAAAAAACTCAATTTCATTTTTCAAAGAATGATTGTCCTTTAAAATAAAATCTAATTTTGAAGATAAAACCTCATTGTTTTTCACAACATCATCACAATCATTTTTACTTTTCAAAAATTCATTTTCCTTTATGGCAAGGTCTAGTTGAGATTTAAGTGAGCCACGTTCACTACAAATCTCTTCCTTCTCTTGCAAAACTAAATCAAATCTTGAACACAAATCCTCATATTCTTCTTTTAGTTCAAAAGATCATGTTTTTCCAAAAAAATTTCAAGCTTAGTAGCAAGTTCCATATTTAAGGTTTGAACTTCTAAACATCCATAGCAATAGGAACTAGAGCTATCATCTAGTAGAGATTCTGATTGTACCACAAGGGAGTCATTCCCTTGGACCATGAGGCAACGCTCGTCGGACTTGTCTTTCCTAGATCTCCTCATCCTATCGATAATCTTTGGAAGCTCGGGAGAAGTCATAATGCTCCAAACTGCAAAAGCCGAATCATAGTGAGCAAACACATGTAATAAATCTTTATCAAGAGATGCTCTAAGTGTCTTAAGTGCAAGTGCATTGACCTTTTTATGCTTGCTATCATTAGGGTAGGATTCCTTGGTAATGACTTGGTAAACTCTAGAGCCTAGGGCTTTCAAATGACTACTCATCATGGCCTTCTAAATATCAAGTCTAGAAATATCAAACATAGGAGGGCTATCCATGAGTGCAACTATATGTGTGCAAAATGCAAATGAAGATTAGCAAACCAAAATCTCACTCCTAGGTTGTTAAACCAAGTATCAGGAGCGTAGGCTCTGATACCAATTGAAATCACCTAAGGGGGGTGAATAGGTAATAATGCTAATCTATTGAACTAAATGCGGAATTTAAAAACTAATTGCAACAGCACACAAGCATGTAATTGATATAGCAATATGAATCAATGCACAAAGTAAAGAGAGAGAAAGAGTAAGAGTCAATGGATCAAGCGCAAACAACAAGATTTGTTTCGTGGTTCGAGCACCCAGCTCTACGTCCCCGCCTTCACCTAAAAGGATTTCGAATCTACTAGCTTGTCCACAAAGGACTCCCACATAGGGAACCTCCACCGAGGATTTGGGGCAATACAATAACTAGGAGTACCCAACTCCTCTCTTTACAACCACAACCTCTCACTAGAGGCTAAGCACCAAGCCAACAAAATAATCACCTCACAACTTGAGAGATAAGCACAAAGCTACATAAGGATCACCTCACAACTAGAGGGATACAACCCACTTGCACAACCTCCTCAACACTATGAGGGAAAGGCACAAAGCCAAGCAAAAGTAGGTTTACAACTTGGTGATCAAAAGATCACAAACCAATCTCTTTTTCCCACAAACACAAAGATCCTATAGAATAGGATAGTAGATGTAGCTCAAGTGTGGAGAAAACCAAAGGAATGGAAATCAAATAGTCAAAGAAAATCCTTGGGAAAAATCTAGAAACCAAGATGAAGAAGTTGAATCAAAAACACTTTTCCCAAAAACCCTTTCTTTGATTTTCCAAACCCTAGAAAAACACCAAATAGATAGTAAAGATTTGAGCCCAAAAACTTCTTTTGATTGCTGTGAAAACTCTAGAGAGTAAGAAAAAATTAGCATCAAAAATTCTTAGAGAAAACTGGCCACTAATGGGGTATTTATAGCCCCTAGAAAAAATATAGTCGTTGGCAGCTAAAACATCCAGAAAGACCTTCCGGTCGACCGGCCGGTCGACCGGCTAATGGTCAATTTTTGACCGTTAGCAGCTACCAGTCGACCGCCCGGTCGACCGCGCCCAGAACCAGAGAGCAACGGCTCTCTGGCCAGTCGACCGCCCGGAGGAGCAACCCGAGAGTGGGTTGCTTACAGTCGGCCGACCGCTCGGTCGACCGGCTTAATGGGCAGGCCAGCGTGCACGTTTTGTGCACGTTGGTTGACTGCTACGGTCGACCGTCTCCTGGGCCGGTCGACCGTTGCGGTCGACTGCCAGAGCCTGGCAGCCAAAATCTGGGACTGAAAAACTTGTTCTTTTAAATTCTAAAAATTCTCATAAATCTTCTAAATATCTACAAAAATAGTTTTATCATTTTTCATGATATACAAACATGTGATAAAAATTTCAAGATAAATATCAAACATTTTGAACCATTTTTGTGTTATGGAAATTTTGCCGAAAACCAAAAACCGTATTTTTCAAACTTGAATTTTTCAATAGAAAATCTGATTTTTTCAAAACTCATTCAAATACAAAAACATGATATTTAAACACTTTTAGGCATGATGCATATGGACATAAGTCCAATATACATGAAACATATATATATATCATTGTTTTTGACTTAATTACCAAAATATGTTTTGTTAGAAATACAAAACCTAAAACACATGAATAGGTATATCAAATTAAGTTTGTTTAGAATATGAAGCATACATGTATATAGAACATGTCTAATATACATAAACACATGTAAACTTGTTTTGATACTTATCTATTCATGAAAACCAAGATCGGTTAAACTAATCAAACTGAAAACCAAAATCAAAACATAAAACGTGTGTGTATTGTGAACTTGAGCATATCATACTATTCTAATCTTACAAATGGATCTAAACACAAAACTAAATTAGGTACCGAGATCTTCTTGTAGAGCGCCGTCTCCAAGCTGACTCAATCCAAAACTCCAAAACTCCGAGCTTGACTCCAACGAGTGCTATATATGATCTTGATGCTCGGGCTCTGGAAACAACATGTGAAAGCTTCCAAACCATCTTGTAGAAGCTAATCACCTACTAATATCTTAAATAAAAATCTGAAACTAAATCACAAGATTATTAGTACACATAACTACATGAGTTAATCATCATTAAAACTAGAGTGGAAGGCCTTTGGGCCAACAGAATCCTTTCAGAGGACTCAATACTCCTTCTGCTTTGACATATTGGCACTATTGGCCAATATCCCATCTCGTATTACTCTGAACGAGCTACTCTGCCTCTTGAAAGAGACGAAAGAGGCACTT
>JAVJIF010025610.1:0-87919 GCA_038442645.1 Agave tequilana | reverse complement strand
AACTTCTGCCTCTGCCTCAATATAAATTTAGTAGGCTGAACTTGTATGCCTTACCAATAGAATGATAGTCTGTGACTACTTAACCATAACTTAAGTAGGTCAAGAGGAATTTCTACAGAGAGAACTCCCAGGGGATGCAGTCAATTTTCTGCATTCTCCAGGGCAATTGATAAAGAAGAAAAACATAATCAATATGAACTTGCATCTGATATGTTCGAGCTCATAAGAAAAAACTGTAAGTAGGAAGTCTTCCTTAGACGAAGAACCAGTTAAATCTCTCATAATTGCAAGAATCCTCCACAGCAGATGGAGAAAAACCATTTCAAAGCACAAGGAAAACAATTGGAACCCATTAAAAGGTTCACTGAAAATGATGCTCTTCAATTAACATGGCGTTCTATCTATAACAATTTTACCCCCCAAACCCCACCCCCCCCCCACCCCGAACCCCACCCCCGCTCTCTTGGTTATTTTCTACTTGTAAATTAACGAGGTGAAGATTCTATATGTCAGGTAATACTTGTAAAGTTGTAAAGTCAATTTTTGACCAGTAGAAGCATCTTATTAATATTGACATAATTAAATCTAAAAATTATCAATTCACTTTCAAAAAGAAAAAGAAAGAAAAGAAAAGAAAAAAGAGCACAAGAACCCAAAGGACTCCTGACCAAAAGTAGGGGCGGGGCCATATTAAGAATGTTTCTGAAAGGCCTATAGCTCAGAACATCAGAATCATGCATCAGTTATTATTGTTTACAAAATCCTATGGCTAGTATGATTTACTTAAAATTAATAAATGTGTCGGCAACGTAGTAGTCAAAAGCATTGTTCTAACAAACAGTTTATGATGTGTGCGATCCAGCGGGGCATAGTGCATAATTAGTCTATGCGACAGTTGAATGGATTAAATTTTAATGTATAATTATACACATGTACATATATTTTTCTAAATGTCAAAATGTTTAGAAATTTTGTTGAAAAAATAGAAAAAATGTATAAGCTTTCTAAAAGATTTTAAACATAAACAAACATATTAAATTGTAAATATGAAAATATAAGATTTGTACCAAAGAAATAAGTAAATAGCCATAATTCATCGTCAACACTAACCTGTCAAAATGCCAAAAACCACAAACTAACATGAACGAGACTAAGTAATAAAAAAACAGTAAAGGATTTATCTCTTTCTGTAATTGTATTAGGAATCCAATCTCTACTACATAAACATAAATAAAGAACTTACATGTAATAAGGACAAAGACGATATAGTCAACAAATCAATCAAAGTATCAGAAAAACTTTTTTAAAATTTATAAAAGTAAAATCCTCTAACTTAAATTACTAGACAACTTAACAAAGAATGCAATAATCGCGTAATTATTATTTAATAATCCATCATTATTCATCAACTATAATTCATCTAGTGCTTTGCGTTAGCAAGCAAAGCAACTACAAAGTCATATATTCATCACAGTTCTCATCATCAGTACATAAAGAAAACTACTAACTTTTGAATAATTCACCAGAATCACTTGTTTAGTTTTGGAGTGCATTAAACCGTAAAGAACCACATAAATCGCACATGCGACTATATAGACCCATATATGAGGGTGCATAAACTGAGACCACGCTTTTTTAGAGCAAGTATGCAATGGCATGACACAGAAGGCATATAAGCTTGTTTTAGAACATGGTCAAAAGTACTGACTTTTTAGTGTATCAATGTATAGATGAATAGATACAAAGATGCCAAAGCATATACAATGTGAATCACTACAATTCTTCTTCCTCGCAAATTTCATGGGGATAGCCCCGACTATCCATAAAAATAATAACTTGTATCAGTTACATATCCTATGCTTGGCATAACCATAACTCGTATCAGTCACAAAAATATACAGCGACCAACTGGGCAGACTATAAACAGAATATGTAACATATGAGTAAATGACACCGACAGTATGATGATTCAGTAACAATGAAGGGACAATAGAAAAATAACAAAAACATAGTCAAGCTGAAAGCATAGCTGGAATTTATATAAAAGAGTCAGACTCACATGTTTTGCCATCCAAAGTCGGCAAGCTTCACAACACCATTAATATCAACAAGTAAATTTGCTCCTTTAAATATCCCTGCCAGTACAAATAAATTAGGATACTGAGCTAACCTTCTAAGTACCAAATGGAAATCAGAGAACGGATAAGAATTGCATTTGCATATAAAACATGTCCTGCTTATGGTATTGCAGAATACATAAGAAGATATGCATGTAACTAAATAGTTTTCAGGTGAACATGAAGAGCAAATAAAACCTAAGAGAATGATACACTGTATAACTGCAGCTAATCATGAAAACTTATAAATCAAAACTAGATCAGCAGTGTGTTGGATAAAAAAAATTGACCATCATCAGGATGATGACGTGTGTCCAAGCAACCGGGCACCTACTTCAAGACTTCAACATCATTTAATCCATCCAGCAGCATCCACCACTCCATATCCTCCTGAAGTCCGCCCTCCATCCCGAAGATACTCCATCCAACAATTCCTCCACTCGGATACCCGGATCTCCCTCCGTCCCAAAAACTTTGGAACCTTCAATCCGAGCTCCAACGACAGATCATCCCCAATCTCCTCCTTCAGTTACGCAACTCAATCTTCTTCCACGTTCATAATGTGCAAACACCACTCAACACGAGTAGTTATGGACAGTGGTGAATTTCTCGGCATGCGATCCCAACAGGCCAGCACCAATGCTCCTGCCATTACAACATTCAAAACGTTGCATATCCACCCACAATCATCTGCCTCCAGTCCAACAGCTCAGTGGAGAATAAAAAGACCTCTTCCCCAAACGAAGTGGGGCCAGACCTGAAAAATTCGAACTTTGTACGTCCTTTCAAATTCCTGTAATTCTTGTGACTTGAAAATTATAGTGAAGTTCTTCCCTCTCTGTGATTTTTTTCAGTTAAGAGTTTTCACGTAAAATCCTCTGAGTTTGTGTTGTGTTTTACGTACACGCATTTCACCCCCACTTTCTAATCTCGCTTGTGGTGAAGATCGACCGCCCAATTACTCGTGGCAAAAAATCACCACAACAAACTGGTGCTTTCATTGAGATATGAGTCCCTACACTCAAGATCTCTCCCCTAAAAACCTTCCTCAAAAAGCCTCTCTTACAACGCCGATGGCCCAAGAAAGCCAACCATCACCCTCAACGGCGCCACGACTAAAGGCAAGGCTGTCAGCACCGCCAGGGGCACGGTCCCCCCATCAGCCATCGATTAACCGCATACCACCGAGAACACTGGCTCCTCCTCACCTAAAGAAGCAGTTGCAGTGTCCAATCACCGCAACATCATGAAGACCAATTCCTTCAGATGATCACTGACATGAAAGAGCAGATAAAGGAACAACTCCAGTCTGATCGCGATCGGGAGCATGCGACTGTCGACCACGAGAATGCCATCCGTGAGCATAAGACATTGAGGCAACTTAACAACTAACTTCAGGCTCAAATCACTGCCCTCCAGAACAAACACCGACACAATCGGAAAGCGAGCCTGAAGTCGGTGCATCTCCCAACCTCTAAGACTTGATGAGCTGATCAAAAACGGATAGCGAAAGCCAAGCTGCAAAGCCCCAATGCTTTCAGCTGACAAAATCTGACTCCCCCCTCTCAGAAAAAATCCTGGAGTGCAAGTTACGAGGAAGTTTTCAGTTCAACCTTCAACTGCTACTCTGGAGTAAGCAACCATGTCCAGCACATCAGGCATTTTCGGGATAAGATGGTAATCTATTCCCACAACGATCAACTCTTATACCTCACCTTTTCCTCCAGTATAAAAGGTGTAGCATCGGATTGGTTCTACTCTCTGCCACCCTGCTCTCTTCACAACTTCGAGGAGGTAACCGAAGTGTTCCTTCACTCAGTACGTCTCTCGCTGGGAGGCTAAGAAGAACAACCATCACCTCCTCTCCGTCAAGATGAGGTAGAGCGACAACCTCAAATCATACATCGACTTCTTCCAAAGCCAGCTCACCAAGGTCCCCAACTGCGGTGAGGATGTCTCTGCACTTGCATTCATCAGTAGGGTGCAAGTCTCCTACCCCCTGTGCAAACACCTCTTAAAGCACAATATCATTCGGATGAGCGACGCATGTCACAAGCTCAGCGCTACATGCAGCAGGAGGCAATGAAAACTTCAATTGTACCGCGAAATATGGTGCCGACGGAGGAAAGTCGAAGTCTCCGTACGAACCCTTCACCCATGCCCAAGACCTGAACAGGGGGCAATCTGCCTTCAAGAGACAAGTGCTCCCAATCCTCTTTCTAAGCCTACTCCGAACCTACAAGCCGATGGAACAGCATTTCACTCCGTTGAGATTCCCCATCAACGAGGTCATGAACACCATTAAGGACCAGTGGTGGTCAAGCGCCCGAGATCAATCAGGTACAATCCCACACTTCCCAGAGCAGAAGAATATTACGCATACCATGCAGGAAGGGACACAAGACCGACCATCCATGTTGGGCACTTCAAAAATACCTGGAAGAGCTCATCCAACAAGGCTTCCTCAAAAGATTGCATCCTTACTCCCTAAGCAGACTCCGAATACTGACAGCTCAACGCTCCACCACCTACCCAGTCATAACACCTGATCACCGATACAAAGCAATTGAGTGATCCCACATTTCCAAGAGACAGGACAGTATTCCTATCCCTACTTCTTGTATTTCAATTCTATGTATTCCATTTCAATATTGAATAAAATTCACATTTTTTCCTCCTAACCATTGCAGTCCTTTCAAGCTAGGCGTTCTGTTGATGGGATTTTCTCCCATCAAAATCACTCCGCTGCTGAGATTCTATCAATCAAAATCAGTCCTTCCGCTGATGGGATTTTTCCCACTCGGAGGACTGTGTATGTACGCTCCGCTGATGGGATTTCCCCCACTCGGAGACGGCAACGTAGTCGTGACTACGGGCCCCTTCTCGATTAGCCTACGGGAATCAAAACCCTTCGTTGAGGGATTTTCCCTACTCGGAGTCCCTACTTTGCTGCAGGAATTTTTCCTCTCAGAGTCTTATTTGATGTTCCGCTGATAGAATTTCCCCTACGCGGAAACACAAACACTACTCTAAAGGCTCCCCTCATCCGACCCACGGTCGGATGAGCCCCCGAGCAGTTTCTCTCTGCCGAGTCCAAGCCAGATCGCCACTCTACTGCTAGATTTTCCCCACTCGGAGTAGACGCATCCAATCTGTCGATGGATGACACCCCCACGGGCCTCTTTTCAATTTGCATGTAAGCATTTCAGAGAGCCTTTAGTTGCATGAAACATGTGGTATATACATGAGAGTTTCTTTGTTTAGATTATCCCCTCGATGTACTAATTTCGTGATTAGAGGCTTGAGAGATCGAACATACCAAAGAAGCACAATCACTCATGTATAATCTGAACACCACCTTTTCGAATGTTTGCGTGTATTAGTCATCCCAAGATGACATGATTGTGCATGTTTAGCCTATAACTGCACGAGACATATGGCATGGCATATATATAAGGGTTTTCTTGTTTGGATTATCTCCTCGACGTACTAGTTTCGTGTAATTAAAAGCTAAGTGTACATAGTCTTGTCAACCCAATCTATTTAATTTGCGCCTTTCATTGGCTCTTGTTTTGCTGCATCTAACATTTAATTAAGTTGTTTTATTGCATATTTTGTGTGCATCATCTCTCCATTATGGGCCAATGGACATTTGTACCCCTGTAGTTTCCCTCTACCGGGCGCGAAACACAAACGCCAGCCCATGAGCTCCTTCCGTTGCTAGAATTTTCCCACTCGGAGCCCCTGCTCTGCTGTGGGATTTTTCCCACTCAAAGTCCTACCAAATTTCCCACTTTGCTGCTAGGATTTTCCCCACTCGGAAGCAAAAACTTGCAGGTACTGCTGATGGGACTTCTCCCCCACTCGGAAATAATGCAGCAAGCTTACCAAACCGTTCCCATGCCAAGTCAAATGTTCCAGAGTTAAAGAACAACACTCAGAGGAGACACGATCAATTCTGAAAAGTCAACAGTAAAGCAAGTCAGGCAAGATCTAAACAAACATTTCCATTCCAAAGGCAATTGTATATGTTTTACTCTGAAAGGTCATTACATTCTGAATACATTCCTTCAATACATATTTGATTATATCTAACAAGAGTAATACAAAACTCTATTATAGTTTTGTGTTTATACTTTTTTGAAAAGAATACAAATGATCAAGATCCGACCCTCCATCCTACCGCTACGTCCAGCCTCATCTCCGAACTCCAAGAACACGTCCTCCGGAGAACATCCGTCAGAAGACACAGTCTCATTGTTCACACCACTGCCCACAAGATCCCGGGAAAAACTCTGAAAGGTTCCTTCACAAAAGTAAGAGATCCTTTAAATGATCTTCTCTTCTCCACCTGGAACAAGCCTCCAAGGAAGCGAGACCGGAACCGCCATCCTCCGTGCACCTTAAGGGAGAATGACATGGATCCCCAAGGAGCGCTCTGAAGCCACTACAACTCCCCGGCCCCAGACGGTCTCCGGCAAGACACGCGAGGCAGCGATGTCCGATAAGAATGAAACCTTTAAGATACACAACCCAGTGATGATATCACATCACTGACCCTCTGTTCTGAGGATGAGGTCGGAGCTCTGGAAGGAATGCTTCATCGGCGACGTCCCGATGAAAACACCCCTCATACTCTCCTCCTGTTGTTCGCCGCAAGAACGAAAACTCTTAGCGCGAGGCAGCGTTGTCCGATCAGAATGAAGACTCCAAGACAAGCAAGATTGTCATAGAGTCACATCCACCAGCCGCAAGATCTCCAAAAACATCAAAAAGATTCACATTTATGATCCAAATTCTCTCCTGCTTATAGATATCAAGAAGTCATGGCATTAGAGGATCTCCTACGAACTCTGCTCTTCCGACTTCCCTTCCGCAGGCTCCGGTAAGCAAAAGAGCGGGGGCATCTGTTGTGATAAAAAATTAACCCTCATTAGGATGGTGATGTGTGCCCTAGCAACCAAGCACCTCCTTCGAGACTTCCACACCATTCAATCATCCAGCAGCATTTGCCACCCCAGATCTTCCCGAAATCTACCCTCCATCTCGAAGATAATCCATCCAGCAACTCCACCACTCGGATATCCCGGATCTCCCTCCGTCTCAGAAACTCCAGAACCCCTCACTCTGAGCTCCAGCGACAGATCATCCCCAATCTCCGCCGTCAATTATGCAGTACAATACTCTTCCACGTTCATAATGTGTAATGCCCCTCAACACTAGCAGTTAGGGACAGTGGTGGATTTCTCAACATGTGATCCCAATAGAGCAGCACCCTGATCACCGCGGTTACAACGTGCAGATCCCACCCATGATCATCGGCCTCCGGTTCAACACCTCAGTGGAGAACAAAGAGACATCTTCGCCAACGAAGAGGGGGCCAGACCTGAAAAATTCGAACTCTGTACGCTACTTCCAAATGCGCGTAATTCTTGTGACATGAGAATTATAGTGAAATTTCTTCTCCCCGTAGTTTTTCCTAGCTAAGAGTATTCATGTAAAATCTTATGTTTTGTGTTATGTTTTACTTGTGTGCATTTCACCCTCACTTTCCAATCTCGCTTGTGGTGAGGATCAACCGTCTAATCACTTGTGGCAGAAAATCACCACTACACTATTGTTCTGGAGCATTATTGAATTGGAGTTGTATTCCATGATTGAAACGGTTCCGACATTGATGAACAGTTCAATATAACAATTGGGCGGGTGTTCAAATATTCAATCATAGAAGAGTTGCACACGACATAAAACATTCTAAGGTAATCTTCACTTCATTGGAGCAGCTAGCTTCACTTCATTGCAGCAGCTCAAGCCAATGATGTTCAAGCCTTCAAGGAAGGCCAAGAAATTGCTAAGATGAAAGATGCAACTTCTGATAGATTATAACATAATAACATGTTTAGCACAAAGCTATGTTTAGCACAAAGCTATAGGCAAGAGTGGGGTTTATCATAGGACTTAAAGGGCAGCTGCTGGTGCAGTTTAAGCTCAGGCAACCAAGGAGCCACAACTCCATGCTGCAAATAATTCCAACAAGATTCTACCAACTAAACTTTCATGCATTGTCTATATAAAAAAGATGAACTTGACTCAAAATTGTAGTTGTAATGAGAACCTGTGGATATTCTTTGTGTCATGCAAATAAGCCAGCCCCCTGAGGATATGCCTAGTAAAATTACGAACCACTGACTCTGTCATAGCTCCTCCACAATGATCGCGAACATATTTATTGATTGAGCCAGGGTAAACATACTCTAGGAATATGTAAAATCGATCCTCAGTCTGCATACATATATTAACTGCATTTAAGCAACTTGCATTTAAGCTGCAACATCAAAGCCTTCACATATGATAGGAACGATGGCTCACCATTTCACTCCCATAATACTGCACAATATTTGGATGCTTTAACTGACTAAGGACTTTTATTTCCTGATAGAGAAATAAGGCAAATGATAGAGTTAGACAACAATAAATCACTAGATAATGCAAAGGAAACATCTGCTTCAAAATTAAAACATAACAATGAGTCCAGTAACCAACTATATGCATGAATACACGATTGTAGAAGTCCACAAGTCAACAAAACATGGTAACAACTAAATGGTTCAAAGGAAGGGACAGATAATCATTGGTGAAATAATGTGTATATGAACAAATGCAAATGTGATCAATCATCACATCACACAATGAGACATCACTATAAGTTTATACAAGTATGTATAGATACAGTTCGTGTGAAACAACACAAGTGAAATAAATTAGAATGTCAAAGAATCTCTAGTTATGCTTTCCATCTCTTAAATCCTAAAAGTAACCAAATTTCTTTAATTTACATTAAAAGTCTGTTTGCTAAGCGGCAACTCAAACAGCTGCTGCATGAGTTATGGTAAATACATCAAAGCATATCCAGCTGTTTGATTAGCAATAAGCTGTTTGGTTAGTGCAACTCAAGCGGCAAAAGGCTTTGGATCACTATTTCTAAAGCTTACGTTGCATTGGCTCCAACACGAGCAACCATTGCTTTTAACATTTGCCTCGTCATATTTTGGGCAACTTTAATTTGGACTGTTCCATGCATCAGCAAATTCAGCAACATAAATTGTAGTGTATCAGACAATGGAATGTTGCTTGACTTGCAACATGGGGCTATTTATTTCACTGTAATTAAACTTGCAACTGCCACTGCAGTTGCAGAAGTGACCGGTTGCAGCTGTTGATCCACCACAACTGTCTGTTGCAATTGCGGCTGCACTTGCAAAAAAGGCCAATTGCAGCAATCACAATGCAGCCAAAATGACCATAAATCGCATGTGCAGCTTTGTAAGTGTGGTCAAAATAGATGCATCACACATCTCAATGCTAATAAATAGTTATTATAAAGTGTAAATTTTGTATTTTTGGAGGGAATTTCAAACTAAAATGTGAAGGAAAATTTATGTCCACTTGCAACTACAACTAATATTGCTACAAGAAACAGCAGAAAAGCTAGTTCGTGAAACTACCATTGCTGCAAGAGAGGTTGCAGTTGCAGTTAAATCTCAGTTGCAACGAAACAAATAGCTCTGTAATGCAAGCAACTTCTCTTGCAATGCCATTTGAGTTGTGGCTTACCAGACAACTCATAATACCCAAAAAAAAATACAACTTTGTGCTCTTGGATATAACAATAGTTTAAAATTTCGGTATCCGCATAGGGGAATAGTTTTAAGTATCAATATCAACAACATCGGTCATTATTATTGGCAATATCAGCCCCGATATTATTGGCAATATCAACCTCAATATGAATCAATATTACCTGGTTAATATCGTATTGGGTACCTCAAAACCCGACATGATATTGGTGGTATATATTGGAATTGGTTGATGTTTGAAACCATGGATATAACCTTCTTAGTCATCTATGTTAGCCCAGAGGCCTTTCACCTTAGTTTTGATGATGACTAACTTATGAAGGTTAATTTACTAATGATCTTGTGTTTAAATAGTTTCAGTTATTGATTAAGATATTAGTAGGTGTTTAGCTATAACAAAGGAGTTTTGGAGCTAACTCATGTAAATTCAAGAGGTCGCATCTAGAACTCGGATGAAGTCAAGCTCTTTGGATAGTGTTTGGATCGAGTCAGCTTGAAGAAGAAGTTCTATAAGAAGACTTCGGTTTGTTTAGTTTAAATTTGTGTTTAGATCTTGTGTAAGATAGACTACTGTTAATATGCTCAAGTTCACACACACACAAGTTCAATACGTTTGATTTTCGGTTTAACCGATTTTGAATTTCAAATATAAAATATATATGGTTTTCATGAATAGATAGAATTAAAATAAGTTTACATGTTTAATGTATATTGGATTTCATCTATATACATATATGCTTCATATATTTAGAAAAACTTATTTTGGTGATTCTATATCATGTGTTTAGAGTTTTGGAATTAACAAAACATATTTTGGATTTAATGTCAAAAAAATAGATATATCTTTTATATGTGTATTGGATTCTATCCATACACTCTATACTTCAAAAGAGTTTAAATATCTTGTTTTTGTATTTATACAAGTTTGAGAAAAATCGGATTTCCATTTCAAAGTTTGATTTTTGAAAAATACTAATTTTGTGTTAAAAACTTAATTTCTATATCACAAAAATAGTTCAAATAGTTTATAATATGTGTTGATTTTTGGTCACACATATTTATCCTTCAAATATTTATAAGAACTGATTTTTGTGGAATTTATGAGATTTTATGGATTTTATAGGAGTTAAAAAGATCAAGTTTCAAATCCTTAATCCCAGGTTGAGCCTGCTATCGGTCGACCGGACGGTCGACCAGACCAGAGGTCAGTCGACGGTCGGTCGACCGATGTGCACAAGGGACGTGCACAAGGCCAGCCTATAAGGCCGGTCGACCGACGCTAACTACCCAATACATTCGGTCGACCAGGCGGTCGACCAACAGGCTAAGAGCCTTTAGGTTCGGTCGACCGGTAGGCGAGTTTGCCTGAAGCGGTCGATCGAGCAGTCGACTAGTGGCTCAACGGTCAGAAATATGACCGTTGGCCGGTCGACCGGAAGGTCAAAAATGACCTTTCCTGGCTGCCAAAGGCTATATTTTTGAAAGCCTATAAATAGGGCTCCTCTCAAGCTGTTTTCAATAAGATTTTTAGAAAGCTTTTCTTCTCATCTCTTCACGGTTTTGCAGCAAGTTTAAAAGGAGTTTTTGAGCCTAAAGTTTTATCTTTTATTTGTTTTCAAAGTGTTGGAAAAATCAAAGAAAAGAGTCTTTGAAAAATTGGTTTTGATCTTTATTTCATATCTATCTAGTGGTTTTCTCAAGTGTTTTTCTTATTATTTTCTTTTTCAAACACTTTGTTTTCTCACACTTGAGCTATCATCTCTAATCCTCTCTATAGGTTCTTGTTTTTGTGAGGAAAATTGTTTGTGGTCTATTGTGATCACCAAGTGTTGTTTGTGATCATTTGATCATCAAGATTGTAATCTTTTCTTTACTTTGGCTTTGTGCCTATCCCTCTTGTGTAGAGGTGATTGTGTTTTGGCTTTGTGTCTATCCCTCTTGTGCAGATGTGATTGTGTTTTGGCTTTGTGCCTATCCCTCTTGTATAAAGGTGATTGTGTTTGAGAAAGGAGTAGTGTACTTCAAGTGTAGTGTTGCAATTCCTCAATGAAGGTCCCTTTGTGGAAGGTCCTGTGTGGACATAGTAGAAATCCTTCTGTGTGAAGACAGGGACGTAAAGCAGTGGCTCGAACCTCGAAATATATCCTATTGTTTGCGTTTGATCCACTATCTTTAAACTCTTTCTCTCTTATATTGTGCATTGTTTCATATTGCACATATTCATTTGCTAGATATAGTTTGTGTGTGCTCATACTTGTGTTGAATCAAGAGAGCTTCATATAGCACCTCAACTCTTAATTTAGAGGAATCTCGAGGAGATAATCCAGAGCCCTTCACCGAAAATTTGGCTACACTCTTTGATTACGCATAGTGTGTTGCAATTGAGTTTTAAATTCCGCATCATTTGTCATTAGATTATCTTGTACACCTATTCACCCTCCTCTAGATGTATTTCAATTAGTATCAGAGCCTACGCTCCTGATATTTGGTTTAACCACCTAGGAGTGAGATCTTAGATTGCTAATCTAGATTTGCATTTACACACTTATTATTTATACACTCATGGATTTCCTTGCCCCTCTCATGTATGATGTTTCCAACATTGACATGTGAAAGTTTAAGATGAGTGCATATATTAAAGTCCTAGGATTGCATATTTACCTTGCCAATACTAAGAAATCTTATCTTGGTAATGACAAGTACATTGAAGCTAATACACAAGCCTTAGAGGCACTTAGGCATATACTTAGCAAAGATCATCTTTTTATTATTTCTCATTGTAATTTCGCTTTTACAGTGTAGAACACATTGACCTCTCCCCAGCTACAGACGACAAACTATGTGGAGAAGGAACCCTTGGTGGATGAGTCCGACGAAACTTGCTATATGGTCCAAGGAATTGACTCCCTTGAGGTACATTCAGACACTTAGCTAGATGATAGTGCTAATTCTTCTTATGATGATAACATGAATGCACATGTATTAAATAAAGAACTATTTATATTTTGTGAAAACTTATTTTCAAAGTACAAAGCTTTGAAAAGCAAGAGTTCTAAATAAAAGAAGAAAATGAAAATTTATTTTCAAAGCTAAACATGATTTTACAAGAGAAGGTTGAGATTTCAAGTGAAAGAAACTCCTTGAAAACTTAACTTGACCTTGCTTTAAAAGAAAACAAAATTTTAAAGAATAAAAATGATTGTGATGATGTTTTGAAGAAAAATGAGATTTTATCTTCAAAACTTAAAATTGTTTTAAAAGAGAATGGTTCTTTGAAAAATAAAATTGTTTTAATTTCAAAAAAATTTGAATTTATTTCAAATGAAAATATTTCTTTGAAAAATGATTTGACTTCTCATTCTTGTCATGATTCTATTGTTATACCCTCTATTGATAAGAATGCATGCTCCACTTCTTCTTCAACAATTGAAAATGATATTTGCATGTTGAAGAAATAGTGTAGGTTGTTTGGGCTCCACTTTGAGCCAATGTGCTATGGATCCAAGAAATTGGAATCTATGTTTCGAAAGAAACAAGTTTCACATACTCATGCACACCAATCACGACATATACATGCTTCTCACGTTCACACCCATGACACCTTGTATGCTAGCGTGTACACTTGTACAGATTTGTGGACGTACGGGCCACCTTACAAAATTTTATTATGATAGAATACATAATTCAAATTTTGCTAACAAGTTTGTTTGAGTTAGGAAAGGTGTTAACCCCATGGATCCAAAAAGGTATGGGTACCAAAATCCACCCCTACTGTATTTAATGTAGGTGTGGGCTCTCACTTGACGTGAGGGTTTTGGTGCCTTGATGGTGGATGCATTTGAACTTGATGAACACTACATTGGATCCAGCACCTTCAAGGATGTTTGGTGGGAGGACCGTCATGGTTTGGACACCTAGAGATTAGCCCTATTGATTTTGATAACCATCTCTAACTCCTTATTTTTATATACTTTTACATGAATGTTTTTAGCATGTATTGGTTTTCATGTTTTTCATGTTTATTATGATAAATGCAATGTAAATTAGACTTAAGATATACATAAATAGTATTTGAGATACACCCATGTTTATATTAACTATTGTCTTTGTGTTCTCACTATAGTGTAGCTATTGTGTATATCCTAAATCAAAGCACGTGCATTTACCCTAATGATCATGTTTGTTTATGATTTTGCACTTCATATTTTTTATTACTTGTTTAGATATAGTTTTCGTTAAAACTTGTGCTTATACTTATACAACTGGTGAGCCACATTTAATTATTATTTGTTTGTGCTTTATTGCTCAATTGTACCCATTAGATGTATTTGTATAACCTTATTTTGATGATTCTTGCATCTTAACATGTATCCCTATTTTTATACATGTTTTCATAAAAATGTGTTTAGCTTCATGCGTATGTCAATTTTGTTCAAAACTTTAAATATACATGTCTATCCTAGAGTCACTTGTTTTTTATGCAATATTCTATTACGGATTTATTTATATTTGGGATATGTATGTATACTCTAGTTTAGACAAAACATACATATGCCTTGAAGTTTATTTTGTTTTGATGTAAATTAATTTTTATAATGTTCACGTTTATAAAAGAATTTCATATAAGCTTCATTGCCTATCTCCATGATTATGCTTATTACATGATTTTTACACTCTACATCATCTTGTTTCCTCATAATATTAGATTCATGATAATCTCTTGTGCTTTATAGACTTTGAGTTTCAATTATTGTGTGATTTTCATGTTTTCATGAATATATTCATGTTTTATTTCTTACTTGAAGGATTTAATACTAGTTTTCAAAATTATTTTTAAACTAGTCTTTATTCTTCAATTGGTAGTGATTTTCAAAAATGTTAAAATTTTTAAATCATATTTTTGAAACCCCTACCAACCAAAAGGCGGTTGGATAGGCGACCATGCCTTGTATACTATTATTGAATATCTTTTAAACTTGTGCATGAATAGGGTGGTAGGTATGAGTTATACACATGATCATCATGGAACTCTATTTTTGTATACTCATATGTGTTTTCTTATATATGCATGTTTCAAATTTCAATTGGTATTTTCATTTTCATACACGCATATATATGATCTTAATTGTGCTGGTTTTGCAATGTCTTCACATTTTTTAAAAGCACAAAATTGTTTATACTAAGCTTGACTTATTTCAAATATTAATTGGTACCTTTACAAGTTTTTGCATTAACTTACAATTGGTATTTATTTTTTTTTTGGTGTCAAAATGTATTTCATGCTTCATTTCAATTGGTACTTACAATTGGTATCAATTTCACATTCTATTGATATCAAAATCTACTATTGGTATCTTAAATTTTTGTTTATCTACAAATGATACAAACATTTATTTTGTCAACTAAAATTTGATTTCAATTGGTATCAAAATTCATTCTGTATACTCATATTTTCTATATATGTATGAATCATATCTAAAGTAATATTATATTGCTCTGATACATACATATAGATGTTTTCTTGTACTTTAAACATATATGCCATACATTTTTAGCACAAATTATTTCTTACTAAGCTTGATTTAGTCCTTAATGTCAATTATTTTTCAATTGCATTGTATATAAGCTTATGCATTGTTTTTATTAGTATTTCATAAAGGGGGAGAAAAATTCTTATTTTATCGTTCAATTGGTTTTACTTTTCAATTGGTATCTTACTTCCACTCTTTATGATGAAAAATACTTGGTTTTGATATATGCTAACATTTTTAATATTGGTATCAATAATTTTAAATTGGTATTATTTTCAAATTGGTATCCTTATTGAAAAGTGAATATAGTGTTTACCTAAAATTTTGGTTTTTTACTTTCAATTGATATCATGTCCTTTTATTGGTATCAATTCATAAAAAAATTGTTTCTTTCAATTGGTTATTTCAATTGATTGTGTTCATTGGTATCAAATTTTGTTTTTAAGATATGTTGATTGTTTGTTTGTCTTCACCCCTTTGTTGATGAGTGACAAAAAGGGGGAGAAGGATTCAGTTTTATATATGCGTGTTTTACTATGTGTTTATGCATATATATCTTATTTTATTGATGTCTTGAGCTTCACTGCATATCTTTCTATGTTTATTGATTATGCATATGTTAAGGGGAGCTTTAGGATGCTTATCCTTAATGGATGCATATATATAACCTCATAAGTTTTGTCATCATCAAAAAGGGGAGATTGTTAGCACATAGGCATTTCACCTTAGTTTTGATGATGACTAACTAATGAAGGTTAATTAGTGTTTATATAGTTTCATTTATTGATCAAGATATTAGTAGGTGTTTAGCTTCAACAAAAGAGTTTTGGAGCTAACTCATGTAGATTCAAGAGCTCGCGCGACAAGGTTGCATCCAGAACTCGGATGGAGTCAAGCTCTTTGGATAGTGTTTGGATCGAGTCAGCTTGGAGAAGGAGTTCTACAAGAAAACTTCAGTTTGTTTATTTTAAGTTTGTGTTTAGATCTTGTATAAGATAGACCAGTGTTAATATGCTCAAGTTCACACGCACAAGTTCAATACGTTTGGTTTTCGGTTTAACCGTTTTGAATTTCAAATATAAAATATATATGGTTTTCATGAATAGATAGAATCAAACAAGTTTACATGGTTTAATGTATATTGGATTTCATCTATATACATCTATGCTTCATATATTTAGAAAAACTTATTTTGGTGATTCTATTTCATGTGTTTAGAGTTTTGGAATTAACAAAACATATTTTGGATTTAATGTCAAAAACATAGATATATCTTTTATATGTGTATTGGATTCCATCTATACACTCTATACTTCAAAAGAGTTTAAATATCTTGTTTTTATATTTATACAAGTTCGAGAAAAATCGGATTTCCATTTCAAAATTTGATCTTTCGAAAAATACTGATTTTGTGTTAAAACTTAATTTCTATATCACAAAAATAGTTCAAATAGTTTGTAATATGTGTTGATTTTTGGTCACACATATTTATCCTTCAAATATTTATAAGAACTGATTTTTGTGAAATTTATGAGATTTTATGGATTTTATAGGAGTTAAAAAAGATCAAGTTTCAAATCCTTAATCCCAGCCTGAGCCTACTCGGTCGACCGATGTGCACAAGGGACGTGCACAAGGCTAACCTATAAGGTCGATCGACCGACCGGTCGACCGACTGTAACTGCCCAACTCTCGGGTAGCACCGGTCGACCGGGCGGTCGACGGACAGGCTGAGAGCCTTTAGGCTCGATCGACAGGACGGTCGACCGGTAGGTGAGTTTGCCTGAAGCGGTCGATCGGGCAGTCGACCGATAGCTCAACGATCAGAAATATAACCGTTGGTCGGTCCACCGGCCGGTCGACCAGAAGGTCAAAAATGACCTTTTCTGGCTGCCAACTGCTATATTCTTGAGAGCCTATAAATAGGGCTTCTCTCAAGTTGTTTTCAACAAGATTTTAAGAGAAGCTTTTCTTCCCATCTCTTCAGTGTTTTGTAGCAAGTTTAAAAGGAATTTTTGAGCCTAAAAGTTTTATCTTTTATTTGTTTTCAAAGTGTTGAAAAAAATCAAAGAAAAGAGTCTTTGGGAAATTGGTTTTGATCTCTATTTTCATATCTATCTAGTGTTTTTTCAAGTGTTTTTCTTCGTTATTTTCTTTTCCAAACACATTATTTTCTCACACTTGAGCTATCATCTCTAATCCTATCCCCTGTTTTAAATATCGGCTGATACGGCCGAGATATCGTCCCATATCTCCTTTTTTGTTTGCTACCGATACGATATGGGGAAATCGTTCGTCATAACGTTTGCAGCAAAAAACGACCGATATTTGAAATATCGGCTGATAAATCGCCCGATATTGGCCGATAAATCGCTCGATATATCACCCGATATGAAATAACTTATTTTTTGCACGATTGCGTGCAAATGTACATTATTTTTATTGTCTTTGCAAGCATATTATATCATTTTTATTAGGTAGATATGTATGACTCTAAACCAACTATTAATTATCAATATTTTATTATATATAGTAACTAATATGAATGCCTGATATGCGCGCGTATCCCCGATATCTCCCCCAATATCCGATATCTGATATGAAAAACGCCCATCCGATACGATTCCGATATCCGATATTTAGAACCTTGATCCTATCTATAGGATCTTGTTTTTGTGAGAAAAATTGTTTGTGGTCTATTGTGATCACCAAGTGTTGATTATGATCATTGGATCACCAAGATTAAAATCTTTTCTTTGCTTTTACTTTGTGTCTATCCCTCTTTTGTAGACGTGATTGTGTTTGAACTTTGGCTTTGTGCTTATCCCTCTTATGTATAGGTGATTTTGTTTTGGCTTTGTGTTTATCCCTCTTATGTATAGGTGATTTTGTTTGAGAGAGGAGTAGTGTACTTCAAGTGTAGTGTTGTAATTCTTCAGTGGAGGTCCCTTTATGGAAGGTCCTGTGTGGACATATTGGAACTCCTTCTGTGTGAAGGTGGTGACGTAGAGCAGTGGCTCGAATCTCGAAACATATCTAATTATTTGTGTTTGATTCACTGTCTCTAAACTCTTTCTCTCTTATATCTTGCATTGCTTCATATTGCACATATTCATTTATTAGATATAGTTTGTGTGTGCTCATACTTGTGTTGAACTAAAAGAACTTCATATAACACCTCAACTCTTAATTTAAAGGAATCTCGAGGAGATAGTGCAGAGCCCTTCACCGGAAATTCAGCTACACTTTTTGGTTACGCATAATGTGTTGCAATTGAGTTTTAATTCCGCATCATTTGTTATTAGATTATCTTGTACACCTATTCAAACCCCCCCCCCCCCCCCACACACACACACAAAAAAGGTGTATTTCAATCTAGCATAGCTGTATAAGAAGCTTCTTCACTTTCATGTATGTTAAAAGGGATAAACAAAGAAAGAAAAGAAAAAGTCCCACAACAAAGTGAGAGAGAGGAGAAAAACGAACCTGTTCCAACTGTTTCAAACACTCAGCAGATTTTGGATCATCAGGAATTATATTTACTTCTTTCATTGCACATAAAGCTCCAGTATGTCTGCGTAAGGATATCATACATTTGTGTTCAAATTAACAGGGGTAAAAAAATCAGCCAATCATCTAAAAGGAAATTGCAAACCTGTTTGTCGCCACATAGACATTTCCAAAAGTACCACTTCCAATGAGTTTTTGTTTTTGCCATGGAGATGGCTCAGATTTTGCTGTATTAGGATGAGCAAAACCTGATGGCAATTGAACTGCAGGTCCTGGTGGGAGAGGCAATGGGTGGACATTTGCATTGCCATTATTGTCATGCCATGAAGCTGAGTTCTCAGTGTACATCTTATGATTATGATGTAGTGGTGATGGAGGTCCACTTGGATTTTGTGATCTTACAACAGGATTTCTTGAAGAGGGACTATATAATGATGAGCAGTCAGGACTAAATTTCTCAGGTGAAGTTTGGGAAGACAGCCCTGTCATAGAAGCAATATCCAGAGCTGACCAAACTTGGCCTCCTTGAGGGAAATTGTAAGAAGGGACATAATCTACATTACTCATCCTTCGAGGACTAAGTGCTGGACTTGAAAATCCACTGGGTGGAGCACTTTTAGCAGGTATGTTCAGCCTGAAGTTTTTGGCTTCAACAGAATTTGGATCTTGGAGAGCCTTCTTATAAAAACTGAACATTGATTTGCCTGATGGTGCGTCAACAACATACTCTGTACTTCTGCGAACAGCCTGATAGGTTAACCTACTGCAGTAGAATAAGGAACTTCATGATTACTTCAATAAATTATATACAAATGCATCCAGCCAAAATAGTTGCACATCAAACAAATGCTCTGACTAAATGACAAAAGGCAAATTGAACATATGGTTTCATGGGCATGAAATGATTGTCCCGATCTAAAAATTGTTCTGCAACAACATGGTCTTACAAACATAAAATAGGCTGTGAAATATAAGATTTTCAGAAGGATTTCCAGAATACCATTAACAAATCCTGAGATTTTTATACAACGAGACAGACAACAGATTGTTTGAATACTTAGTAGTTCTTGATAAAAGATTTCCATTTCCACCCAACAAGCTAAAAAACAAAAACGTGCTAAATTGAGACTATAGCTGCTGTCAACCTATCATCAAAACTTCATTGCCATTCACGCAGAAATTTATATCTAACTTATCAAGAAAGACAAACCCAAATCCCCACCCAATTTACCTTCAGAAGGAAAAAAACATAAAGGAAAGGAAAATAAAAGGGCAATAGAAAACATCTAAAACTTTAAACGTATATGATAACTCACCCATTGTAGTAAAATAGCCAACCGGTGAAACATTGTAGGCTTCGTAGCAACTAAATATCAGAGGAAAATATGGAAAAAAAATGCCTAGTACATTTTGAGACAAAAGTTGTTCAACACTTTCTTGCATGTCTTATTCAAGCTCAACAAGATACAATGGCTTTAATACTAGTGACATTTTTATATGGATGAAGACTTCTTTTACAGCCTTTCCAGTAAGCTCAACTTATACAATCAATAAATTCAAACCTTAAACATGGGAGAAAATTTGTATATGATATTAGTTATTACTCAATTGATGCTAGTGCTAATACGGTAGTCAGAAAATACAATAGTCAGACACTTTTCTGTAATATATTAATGTCTAATCATGTAAACTTCATCAAAACTTAAGCTCACTCGCTAGGTCCCTAAGCTAATCAAACAAGTGGCAGGTTAGACAAGTTTCTAGATACCTTAAATGGGCAGATAAACAACTCACATGTTCATCTGACCACCATGAGAACATGAGTAGCATGCCGAGTCTTATAATCCTTACTAAGAGAAAGCTTCTACTTGCATATCAACAGCTTCTCTTGAGAGTTGAAGCTTTTGCCAATTGTCATGTAATAAATTAAAGCAAAGTATCTAAATCAGCATAATCATCAATTATTGCCCAATTATTCGCAATCTGCAGCATACACCAACAACAATTAAAGAGCTCCAGGTTTCTGACATCACCCCCAAGAAATCATACATGTACAAGCCCCTACTTTTGTTTATAAAGTTCAATTAAAGGTTTGCCACGTAATAAAAGTGAGCAAAGGTGTCTAAATGATAGCATTTGCCAGTACCATTTAAAAAGCTACAAGAGTTTCTTACTGAATTCGGTAACATTCATAAAGAGCAGAATGATAATTACTTTGAGAAGAAAACAAACTCTAGTCTCCCAAATTCATAATAATCAACAAAAAAGTGAACTTTTTGAAACGCTATTACCTTGTTACTGCATCAGGGAACGACGACCAATCCGCAGGAGCCCCGATCCCATCCTCCCCACCTCCTCCTGTCCCCTCCCTGGGCGACGGCAGCCGACATCCCCCGGGCCCGAAGCCTATCTCCCTCCGAGTGGGCGACTGCGGCGAATTCCCGGGGAGCGGGAGCGGCACCGGGGACGACGCCGAGCGCGAGGGGGCGGTCGTCAGGTCGAGATTCCTGGGGAATCTGGAGACGGGGGTGGAGCTCACGGTCGCTGGCCGGGGGCTGAGAGCATCGTTGACGTCGCTGAGGTGGCGGAGCCTGCGCTGACGGGTCAAGCGGGGCTGGGTCAATCCGAGTGAGTCGTTGCCGCCGCCCCTGCGGCTGAATAGGGAGACGAAATCCTTACGATTCCGGCGAGGGGAGGAAGGGGAGCCGATGGGGGAGGAGGTGGAGGACGAAGGGGAATTGGTGCTCTTCCACCAAGGCATAATAATAATAGCCAGCAGAAAGAAGGAACATGGTATAGAGAAACAGAGACCGAAGGAAAGACTGGATTTTTATCGGATTGACGACGATGAAAACCCTAACCCTGAGAACGATTAGGAGGAGGTAGACGACGATGACGAGGCCATGGGCGAAGCGAAGGTGGGGAAGACCTCGACCTCGACCATGGCCTTGAATTTGAGCTTGGATTTCAATGTAATTAATTAATAATTGTTAAATGTAAGAGGGAAAATACGCGGAATGAGGCGTACGGGACCGGAGGCGGAGTCTGCTGCTCCGCACTTCCGAGTGTCAAACCCCATAATCGGTTTCCCCCCTTTTCTTTTTCAATTTACATATTTTGTCTCTTATTTGTCTGCCTATTTATTCCTGGGTCTATTTTTCAGAACAGTCCTCAGAGGAATATATTTTTGCAAGCCAGTATGTAAGTATTGCAAACTTTCTACGCGCCTGGAATAAAAACAAAATTGATGTAAAAAAATTATCCTCTATCTTGCTTCATAGACTTGCTGTTTTGATTCTAGAGAATTTTAATTTTGAATATAAGAAAAAAATAAGAAGCATTTCGTCTTCTTTTTTGAGATAAGCATCATATTTTTTTCTTTTAATGAATGTTCTTTCTTTTATTCAAAATTCTTTATTAAAATAGAGATCTCTATTAAATATTATATTTTATTTTTTAAACTTTTCTTCTTAAGTATGGATGATATGTTATGGCTATATTTTTGAGTATTATAACATTTTTTTCTTTCACTTCTTTGTTGACATGTCGAGATGAGAGAGAGGGGGGGGGAGAGAGAGAGAGAGAGATTGGTGACAATGAGAAATTTTAGATATGTACTCGTGAAGAGAGATATGTATCTTGAATTCTTATCTATATCTAATAAATGTTATTTTTTATTTTAAATTATTTTTTTTGAGATGACGATATAAATGTATGGTTCGGTTTTCAAGATTTTTTTAATAGTTTATAAATAGATGGATAGATTTGATTTGCACGTGTCACGAACTTGAGTCATTATCAAATTAAAATTTTAGTCGTAGTTATAATAGTAACGATAGCATGTGGTGAAATTAAACGTGTAATTCGTCAATACAATCTTTCTTTCTTTGTCTATTAACAAGCAAATGCCTCTTTCTCTTTTTCAACTAATCTCATTTCTATCGTTTTATTAATAATGGTTTCTATGTAAAGGTGGTGCCACCAGTGGCGTACGAAGGATTTTCACTCAGTGGAGGCGGAAATGTCATTCATAAAGTAAGAATTCCTAATTGACACACTCAGTGGCGTACACAGGATTTTCACAGAGGAATTTTACTCAGTTAAAATGTTATACTCATTAATTAACCAAGAACATGAATATTAACTAATAAATATGTATTCTAAACAACATAATACTTAAAATTTTGTAATGGGTTCAATTAGATTAATGACCAGTGCCCTTCCTTCAAAATCAGAACATATATCAACTCTTAAGTAAAGCAAAAAATAAGAAACATATGATTAACACATTATTAACCAACATACATCAAACAAATAAATAAAACCTAGATACATGTAGGATACAGAACTTAAAAGAAAAGTTATGTCAGAATCAATAGATTTGAAGTACGTACCTTAAAATTAATTTAGCCCCTCGTCTGTGTTGTATTAGTTGTCAACCGATGATGCATTGCAAACGTAGGGAAGGGTTCTAGTATCTCAATTCTCAACACTACTGAACACAACAAATTTTCCCATTCTTTAATAGACAAATTTAAAAAATAAATAAAACCGCATTATCTGTTCCCATAAACCTAAGGAAACATTTTTAACTAAATTTCTCTACTTTCTCCGCAAAAATAATGAAATTTATCGACAAAAAAGCATAAAAGGAAACCAAAAAAATAAAATTTATAGCCAAAAGACCTGTTTCAGCTCTTCGACCACATCTCTCCGCTTCATCTCCTCTTCTGGCGACAGTTTCAATCTCTCTTTCAACATAAACTGAAACAAGAACAATAAGAATTCGACAATCACTCACTGAAAATTAAAAAAAAATCAACAAGAACTCATTCAAAAACTCTGTAACGCCCCGATCCCAATGATACGGGAACGTTACTGCAACGCATATACGTAGGTCAGATGGTGCCCCCACGTATATACGCTAAGCATTAAGTACAACAAGTATCAGAGTACAACACACAGCGTGGTATATTCATATGCCAACTTACAAAAGATAAATACAAAGCTATACAAGTTATGATAAGCAAAATCACTTTACAAGTGTCCTTTATCACAACCCAAGTCCAAAATGAATCCTATATAACCAAAAATACAAAAATGCTCACGAAATGGATGGAGATCCCGTGAACCAAAAGGAAGAGTCTGGCACGAGGACCGGAGCTAATCTGCCTGCTCACTAAAGAAAGCCTGATCTTCGGTGGATGGCTCCACTTCGACCCAGGCCTCGGAATCTGAATATGCAAATCCAAAGGGTCAAGACATATAATAACAAATAAAAGATAGTCAAGTGACATAAGGATCATGAATAAAGGTAATGAAGTTACAATAAATAGCAATGAATAACAAGCGATGTAAACTCAATAAGGTAAGATCATATGCAACAAATCTACAATTAACGTCTTATTATTATTACTTGTCTTACTGTGATATCTAGCTATGTGACCCAGCGTCCCAGAGCACATAGATCCATATCCTAGTGAAACAAGGTTGTTATTGGAAACAGCGGTTGTATCGACGAACTATGTTTACAGTGGGTCCCGTGCATACCCGGGACCACGGCCCAGGATTGTTCCGTTGCTTGAAGACGGAACCTGCCGCAAGGCTAAACAGGAGGGACTTATGTATGCCCTTGTCATGACAGTAAACAGGAAAGGGAGAAAGCACTCCCCTCGGTCCCCTGGAGTACCACAGGTAAGACCGGAACAGTAATTGTACAATATACCTAAAAGCCACTGTAAACACGAACACGTATCGATATCCGCATATTTCCCCCGACCCATGTGTAAGTTGGTGCTTTTTATGTAAAAGTCAAGTGTATCATGCTTAGTTTTAAGAGATGGCATGACAAGTGGTGATATTATTGTTTAACATGTCATGGAACGAGTATATGCAATAATAAGTCATGAGGTAACAAGAGATACATCCATCCAGTAATAGGTCATGTAGAGTCAGTATTGAAGCATGAACAAGCAAGATATAATACACATGTATCAAGTATAAGGACCAAATTCAGAACAGAAATTAACTATGACACACAGCCAGAATTAGTCGACTAGTAGTAAGGGTTAGTCGACTAATAGGGGTCTCTAGTCGACTAACAGACACTTAAGTCGACTAAGTCTGTTGATACAGAAAGTTGGATTTCTGGTCTAGGGAGGATTAGTCGACTAGGGGGATTCAGGAGTCGACTAATAGTGATTTCTAGAGAGTTGAGATTTACGTCCAGAAAAGATTAGTCGACTGGTATTTGGGGTAAGTCGACTAATACTGTGTTTTCCGGAAAAACTAAGTTTCAGCTAAGTGTTCTAGTCGACTAGTTCCTATGATGAGTCGACTAATACTGTGAAGAACAGTGAGCAGATCAAAATTTCTGGAAGTGTGTTTGATGGTTCAATCCGTGGTTTTTGGTGACCTAGGTGTACAAGAAGTGTAGATACAAGTATTCTAGGGCTAATACAAGTCTTGGTGAGTGGAATACTCACTTGGGATAGGTTCAATTGTGACTTGATTCAAGGATGGAGATGATGGCTTCACTCCACACTTGTTGTTGAAGCTTGAGGTGAAGAAGTGCTCTTGGAGTTGCCTTGGGCTGGAGGGAAAGGTCTTGAAGTGATCTTGGAGCTAGGGTTCAGTTGTGGAAGGAGAGGTTTGGTGAGAGCTTCTCTCACTTGAGTTGAAATGAGGAAGAAAAAGACTAAAGTGTAAAGGGAAAGTCTTATATAGGATTTGGGATTTTGCAAAGAGGGTGGAATTAAAGGAAATGAGAGGGGGTTTTGTGTAAAAAGGGGGGTGAGGTGAGTGTCCTCTCCTTGGCCACTTGGCTGGATGTGGGAGAGGGAGAGAGTGAGTGGGGTTAGGTGAAGTGGTGAGTGGGAAATGAGGTGGAAATGAAGTGGAATTGGAATTTTGCAATAATTGAAAAAATGTCCGAAATTCAAGTATCTCGGATTGGTCTGAAAATTTTACCAAAAATCAAGAAAAATATTTGAAGACTCATGGTGAAATTCGTTTGAAGAAATACTGTATAGATTTTTAATTAAAATCCCGGAATCAGTTATTTACTGACTCCGAAAGAATTTTCATAAATTCATAAAATTCTCAGAAAAAGTGTATAAGTAAGAAATATGATTCTAAGCAACAAAGTCTAAAGGACTTTCTAAAAATTCCTAACAGTTTGGAAGATAAAAATTCGGAAATCGGCCAGCGGTACTGGCCGACACCGGTTTCGGAGAAATTCATTTTAATTCCAGAAAATTCCAGAAAATCACATAAAATCTAAAATATTGGAAAATGATATTTGGAATTGAAATTGGTCAAATACGGATGGTAAATCGGAAAATACGATCGAAAGACTGAATACGTAACTAAGTACGTATTCCGGGAGAGGGGTATTACAATCTACCCACCTTACAAAAATTTCATCCTCGAAATTTCATAAGGTGAAAGATAACAGGAAAAGCAACAGATAGATATGGATACAAGGAAAGATAACGGTAAAGAAGAGTAGAAGAAAAGAGTCTTACCCAATCAAGATGTGAAAAGTTGAGGATAACGCTCCCGGATAACGTCCTCACGCTCCCAAGTGGCCTCTCCTGGCGCATGCCTGTTCCATGACACCAATACCAATGGAATAGCTCTGTTCTTCAGTGTCTTGACACTCCTATCCAGAATGGCCAACGGCTGTTCTTGGTATGATAAATCCGGTTGTAGCTCCAGCTCGGAATGATCCAGAATATGGCTGTCATCCCTGACATACTTCCTCAACTGAGACACGTGGAAGACATTATGCACCCCGTCCAAAGATGGCGGTAATGCCAATCTATAGGACACATCTCCCACACGATCCAGGATCTCGAATGGGCCAATATACCTTGGACTTAGCTTCCCACGAGCACCGAACCGGATCACCCCCTTGGTAGGTGATATCCTCAAGAATACATGATCTCCAACCTGGAACTCCAATGGCCTTCTCCGAGTGTCTGCCCAACTCTTCTGCCTACTCTGAGCAGCCCTGAGATGATTTCTGATAACCCTGACTTTCTCTGTAGTCTGCATCAGAATCTCTGGTCCCAAAAGACTCCTCTCACCGACTCCATCCCAACAAATCGGTGATCGGCACTTCCTACCATACAATGCCTCAAAGGGTGCCATCTTAATACTTGCCTGGTAGCTGTTGTTATATGAAAACTCAGCCAAGTGAAGATGGTCTTCCCAAGATCCCCCAAAGTCAATCATGCAAGCCCTCAACATATCTTCAAGGATCTGGATAGTCCTCTCAGATTGTCCGTCTGTCTGAGGATGATAAGAAGTACTGAATTTCAGACGAGTTCCCAGACTTTCTTGGAGACTCTCCCAGAAATGAGATCTGAATCTGGTGTCTCTATCTGACACAATACTAACTGGAACTCCATGCAGACGAACCACCTCCTTCATATACTTATCTGCCAGAACCTCTGTCGACTGGCCTACCCTGAATGGTATGAAGTGAGCTGACTTGGTGAGGCGATCAACTATAACCCACACAGCATTATTACCCCTGGGACTCCGAGGTAATGCCGTCACAAAATCCATGGTGATATGCTCCCACTTCCATTCGGGTATCGGCAAAGGTTGAAGAAGTCCAGCTGGTCTCTGATGCTCGATCTTTATCTGCTGGCAAACCAAGCACTTGGCAACAAACTGGGCTATCTCCCTCTTCATAGCATTCCACCAAAAGTGCTTCTTCAGGTCCTGGTACATCTTGTTTCCCCCAGGGTGTATAGAATAAGCTGAACTGTGTGCTTCCTCCAAAATCTTCTGTCTGACTTCCCCTTGGGGAACACAAAGTCTACCTCCAAAATACAATGCACCATCTGGATGAATGCAGATATCCGTCCTCAATCCAGCCTCCACCTGAGCTCTGAATGTCTGCAATCTGGGGTCCTCCTTCTGAGCTTCCTTGATCTCCTCTATCAATGATGACTGGATCTGTAAAGCCATGAACTGCCCGGCCTTATCACCTCCTTGCACTAACATCAAATCCAATCTGATGAATTCCTGAATCAACTCCCTCTGCTGCGTGAGGTGGACTAGCACTCTGTTCTCTGGCATCCTGCTCAGTGCATCAGGAACGGTATTGACTTTGCCTGGATGATACTGCAAGTCAATATCATAGTCCGCCATAAGCTCCAACCACCTCCTCTGCCTCATATTCAACTCCTTCTGTGAGAAAATATACTTGAGGCTCTTGTGATCTGTGTATATCAACACTTTGTCTCCCAGAAGGTAGTGTCTCCAGATCTTCAAAGCAAATATCACAGCTGCCAACTCCAAGTCATGAGTTGGGTAATTCCTCTCATGAGGCTTCAACTGCCTAGATGCATATGCTATAACATGATCATGTTGCATAAGCACACACCCCAGGCCTTTACCTGATGCATCACAGAAAATGACCATCCCTCCTCTTCCTGAAGGAGTCCTCAAGATTGGAGCTGTGATAAGCCTCTGCTTCAACTGCTCAAATGCTGCATCACAATCTTCTGTCCATATGTATCTCTCCCCTTTTCTGGTGAGCCTGGTCAACGGAGCTGCAAGTCTAGAGAAATCCTGGACAAAGCGCCTGTAATATCCGGCTAGTCCAAGAAAACTCTTTATCTCAGTCACCGTCTTCGGAACTGGCCAATTCTGCACTGCCTGGACTTTACTAGGATCAACTGAAATTCCTTCTGCTGAAACTATGTGTCCAAGGAAAGCTATGCTATCCAACCAGAATTCACACTTGCTCCTCTTGGCATGAAGCTGCTCTTGCTGAAGGGTCTGCAACACGATCCTCAAGTGCTCTGCATGCTCCTTCTCATTCCTTGAATAGATCAGGATGTCATCTATGAATACAACTACAAACTGATCTAGGTAAGGGGAGAACACTCGGTTCATCAAATCCATGAAAACCGCAGGGGCATTGGTGACTCCGAAAGGCATAACTAGAAATTCATAGTGGCCATAACGGGTCCTGAATGCCGTCTTCGGAACATCCTCCTTCTTCACCCTCAGCTGATGGTAACCCGACTGCAAATCTAACTTAGAAAATACACGGGCTCCATGGAGCTGATCAAACAAATCATCAATCCGGGGCAAGGGATACTTGTTCTTGATGGTGACCTTGTTCAACTCCCTATAATCAATACAAAGCCTCTTACCACCATCCTTCTTATTCGCCAAGAGCACTGGAGCTCCCCATGGTGAAGTGCTTGGCCGAATCAATCCCTTGTCCGAATACTCCTGCAGTTGCTTCTTCAAGATCTCCAACTCTGTCGGTGCCATCCTGTACGGAGCCTTGGATATAGGAGCTGCTCCTGGAATTGTATCAATGGAGAACTCAATTATCCTCTCCGGTGGAAACCCTGAGACCTCAGCAAAGACTTCTGGAAACTCATCCCACACTGGCACTCCCTTCAGAACCTCCGAAGTGGTCATCTGAATCTCCTTCTTAGCAGGCTTCACCTCTCCACTAAACTGGAACTCCGGCTGATGCGGGATTCTGAAATTGATCTTCCTTCCTCTACAGTCAATCACTGCATAGTACTGACTGAGCCAGGTCATGCCTAAGATTACGTCGTACCCTTTGGTGTCTAGTACGAGCATATCTATGGCCAAGGTCTTCCCACAAAGTTCCACTGGACAGTCAGCACAAACTCTAGAAGATATAACTACCCCATTCCCGGTACTTATCTCCCACTTGTGGTCTAAAGCCTTAACAGGTATGGAATGAACAGCCACAAAATGGTCGGAGATATAACAGTGGGATGCACCCGAATCGAAGAGAGCGAGAACAGGTATAGAATGAACTCTGATGTTACCTGTAATCACCTCCTCTGAAGCCTCAGCCTCCTCTGCTGTCAGGTTGTAGGCCTGACCTCTGCCACGCCCTGCTGCTGTCCGGGCTCCTCTCTGCACTGGGCGAGCAACATGCGGTGGAGGAAGGGGAAGAGCTCTCCTCATCACTGGTCCCTGGTGCCTCTGCCCAACTGGCCCTGGTAGTGCCCTCTGTCCATTCTGCCCTTGAGGTGCCGGCAAGGTTTGGTTAGCAAACCCCATTCTCCTGTGAGGACAGGTCTCTACGGCATGGTCTCGTGCTCCACACACCAAACACAATCCATTTGCCCTCCGGCAATCCTGCTGAGAGTGTCCTGGTTTCTAGCAAAAGTTGCAGATAAGACCTGGTCGAGCCATCTGGTAAGGAACTGCTCTGAATGGTTGCCTGGCCTGAACCTTCGCTGCCCTGGACGGTCCTCCTCTACCCACCGGCACTAACGGCCTCTTCATGGCCTGGTCCTTCCTCTGATCTCCTTGCTTCTTCTCAAACCCACGCTCCACCTCTCGAGCGCTGGTGAGAACTTCTGCATAGGTCTTCAGATGATGGGGCATTAGAAACATCTGAATGTCCATTTGCAGACCTTGCTGGAACCGGCTTGCCCTCTTCTCCTCATCTGCTATCATGTACGGGGCGAAGCGACTCAACCTGAGAAATTCTGCAGCATACTCATCTACGGATCTATCCCCCTGTTGAAGCTTGATGAACTGCTCCTCCATGTCCTTCTGAGCAGTGGCGGGAAAGAACCTGCTATAAAAGCTCTTGGAGAACGTATTCCAAGAGATAGGTTTCTCCAAGCGAGCCTCCTCTGCAAGCCACCAAGTCCTGGCTATGTCCTTCAGCTGGATCTTTGCAACCTCCACTTGGTTCTCCTTAGGCACCCTGGCGGCGTTCAGCAGATCGGTGGTGTCTGTTAACCACTGTTCAGCCTCCAATGGCCTCTCGACTCCCGTGAATACGGCCGGCTGTAGCCGTCGGAAGTCTGAGATGCTCCCCGGCTTCTGCTCCTTCGGGGCTGCCAACTCCTGCCTGAGGAGCTCAGTCTGCTGATGCTGATTCTCCATCTGCTGTTGCTGGTTTCCCAGCATAGTCTGAATGATCCTCAGGATATCAGCACCCACTCCTCCTACGGGTCCATTCGGTACTTGCCCGACATTGTTGCGACCCGAACGTCTCTCCATACCGAAAGGGATAAGATCTGGAATTGGAAACAAAGGGAAGGAGTTTAGGATACGAGGATCGAATCAAGGACGAAGTCAAGAAGGACTATATAACTTTGTACATTGTAGTTGGCATTAGCAAATCACTAGAATTTGCCACTTGGTTGTACTTTTAGGTTTGAGAGCCTAGGCTCTGATACCAACCTGTAACGCCCCGATCCCAATGATACGGGAACGTTACTGCAACGCATATACGTAGGTCAGATGGTGCCCCCACGTATATACGCTAAGCATTAAGTACAACAAGTATCAGAGTACAACACACAGCGTGGTATATTCATATGCCAACTTACAAAAGATAAATACAAAGCTATACAAGTTATGATAAGCAAAATCACTTTACAAGTGTCCTTTATCACAACCCAAGTCCAAAATGAATCCTATATAACCAAAAATACAAAAATGCTCACGAAATGGATGGAGATCCCGTGAACCAAAAGGAAGAGTCTGGCACGAGGACCGGAGCTAATCTGCCTGCTCACTAAAGAAAGCCTGATCTTCGGTGGATGGCTCCACTTCGACCCAGGCCTCGGAATCTGAATATGCAAATCCAAAGGGTCAAGACATATAATAACAAATAAAAGATAGTCAAGTGACATAAGGATCATGAATAAAGGTAATGAAGTTACAATAAATAGCAATGAATAACAAGCGATGTAAACTCAATAAGGTAAGATCATATGCAACAAATCTACAATTAACGTCTTATTATTATTACTTGTCTTACTGTGATATCTAGCTATGTGACCCAGCGTCCCAGAGCACATAGATCCATATCCTAGTGAAACAAGGTTGTTATTGGAAACAGCGGTTGTATCGACGAACTATGTTTACAGTGGGTCCCGTGCATACCCGGGACCACGGCCCAGGATTGTTCCGTTGCTTGAAGACGGAACCTGCCGCAAGGCTAAACAGGAGGGACTTATGTATGCCCTTGTCATGACAGTAAACAGGAAAGGGAGAAAGCACTCCCCTCGGTCCCCTGGAGTACCACAGGTAAGACCGGAACAGTAATTGTACAATATACCTAAAAGCCACTGTAAACACGAACACGTATCGATATCCGCATATTTCCCCCGACCCATGTGTAAGTTGGTGCTTTTTATGTAAAAGTCAAGTGTATCATGCTTAGTTTTAAGAGATGGCATGACAAGTGGTGATATTATTGTTTAACATGTCATGGAACGAGTATATGCAATAATAAGTCATGAGGTAACAAGAGATACATCCATCCAGTAATAGGTCATGTAGAGCCAGTATTGAAGCATGAACAAGCAAGATATAATACACATGTATCAAGTATAAGGACCAAATTCAGAACAGAAATTAACTATGACACACAGCCAGAATTAGTCGACTAGTAGTAAGGGTTAGTCGACTAATAGGGGTCTCTAGTCGACTAACAGACACTTAAGTCGACTAAGTCTGTTGATACAGAAAGTTGGATTTCTGGTCTAGGGAGGATTAGTCGACTAGGGGGATTCAGGAGTCGACTAATAGTGATTTCTAGAGAGTTGAGATTTACGTCCAGAAAAGATTAGTCGACTGGTATTTGGGGTAAGTCGACTAATACTGTGTTTTCCGGAAAATCTAAGTTTCAGCTAAGTGTTCTAGTCGACTAGTTCCTATGATGAGTCGACTAATACTGTGAAGAACAGTGAGCAGATCAAAATTTCTGGAAGTGTGTTTGATGGTTCAATCCGTGGTTTTTGGTGACCTAGGTGTACAAGAAGTGTAGATACAAGTATTCTAGGGCTAATACAAGTCTTGGTGAGTGGAATACTCACTTGGGATAGGTTCAATTGTGACTTGATTCAAGGATGGAGATGATGGCTTCACTCCACACTTGTTGTTGAAGCTTGAGGTGAAGAAGTGCTCTTGGAGTTGCCTTGGGCTGGAGGGAAAGGTCTTGAAGTGATCTTGGAGCTAGGGTTCAGTTGTGGAAGGAGAGGGTTTGGTGAGAGCTTCTCTCACTTGAGTTGAAATGAGGAAGAAAAAGACTAAAGTGTAAAGGGAAAGTCTTATATAGGATTTGGGATTTTGCAAAGAGGGTGGAATTAAAGGAAATGAGAGGGGGTTTTGTGTAAAAAGGGGGGTGAGGTGAGTGTCCTCTCCTTGGCCACTTGGCCGGCTGTGGGAGAGGGAGAGAGTGAGTGGGGTTAGGTGAAGTGGTGAGTGGGAAATGAGGTGGAAATGAAGTGGAATTGGAATTTTGCAATAATTGAAAAAATGTCCGAAATTCAAGTATCTCGGATTGGTCTGAAAATTTTACCAAAAATCAAGAAAAATATTTGAAGACTCATGGTGAAATTCGTTTGAAGAAATACTGTATAGATTTTTAATTAAAATCCCGGAATCAGTTATTTACCGACTCCGAAAGAATTTTCATAAATTCATAAAATTCTCAGAAAAAGTGTATAAGTAAGAAATATGATTCTAAGCAATAAAGTCTAAAGGACTTTCTAAAAATTCCTAACAGTTTGGAAGATAAAAATTCAGAAATCGGCCAGCGGTACTGGCCGACACCGGTTTCGGAGAAATTCATTTTAATTCCAGAAAATTCCAGAAAATCACATAAAATCTAAAATATTGGAAAATGATATTTGGAATTGAAATTGGTCAAATACGGATGGTAAATCGGAAAATACGATCGAAAGACTGAATACGTAACTAAGTACGTATTCCGGGAGAGGGGTATTACAAACTCAGACCAATCAGCTGAACCAACATCTGCGAGATCTGCTGGTCAAGCTGGAGCCAGGTGGTCGGATCAAATCGTACTGCGGTCGAAAAATTAAAGGGGGTCGGGTACCCAGGCCCAAGTCTCACCATAGAGAATCCATCCGCCGCCTCTGGTGGAGGCGGAGGCAGGAGGGGCAAGGCTCTTCTGGAGCTCAGAGTCTCGGACAGAGAGAGAGAGAGAGAGAGAGAGAGAGAGATCGAGGTTGTCTGCATGCGCTAGGGTTTTTTGAAGGCGATCGAGGCCGAGAGGCGAGAGCACTGTGGGCTGAGTTTTTATGAAGAGGTTTTTTTTTTGTGAACGAAGCGGGCGGTTATTTCATTTACAACCCGGTCCAAAGATCCAATTTTGTGAACGAAGCGGACAGTTCTGTCTTTTTACAATCCGACCCGTCCCAAATGCCCTATACTGCTCTGTGTGCGTGGATTTCAGTGGGGGCAACCGGCCTCACTCGCCCTCACCTGTGTCCGCCAATGGGTGCCAGTGGCGTACGCAGGATTTTCACTCAGTGGAGGCGGAAATGTCATTCATAAAGTAAGAATTCCTAATTGACACACTCAGTGGCGTACACAGGATTTTCACAGAGGAATTTTACTCAGTTAAAATGTTATACTCATTAATTAACCAAGAACATGAATATTAACTAATAAATATGTATTCTAAACAACATAATACTTAAAATTTTGTAATGGGTTCAATTAGATTAATGACCAGTGCCCTTCCTTCAAAATCAGAACATATATCAACTCTTAAGTAAAGCAAAAAATAAGAAACATATGATTAACACATTATTAACCAACATACATCAAACAAATAAACAAAACCTAGATACATGTAGGATACAGAACTTAAAAGAAAAGTTATGTCAGAATCAATAGATTTGAATACGTACCTTAAAATTAATTTAGTCCCTCGTCTGCGTTGTATTAGTTGTCAACCGATGATGCATTGCAAAACGTAGGGAAGGGTTCTAGTATCTCAATTCTCAACACTACTGAACACAACAAATTTCCCCATTCTTTAATAGACAAATTTAAAAAATAAATAAAACCGCATTATCTGTTCCCATAAACCTAAGGAAACATTTTTAACTAAATTTCTCTACTTTCTCCGCAAAAATAATGAAATTTATCGACAAAAAAGCATAAAAGGAAACCAAAAAAAATAAAATTTATAGCCAAAAGACCTGTTTCAGCTCTTCGACCACATCTCTCCGCTTCATCTCCTCTTCTGGCGACAGTTTCAATCTCTCTTTCAACATAAACTGAAACAAGAACAATAAGAATTCGACAATCACTCACTGAAAATTAAAAAAAAATCAACAAGAACTCATTCAAAAACTCAGACCAATCAGCTGAACCAACATCTGCGAGATCTGCTGGTCAAGCTGGAGCCAGGTGGTCGGATCAAATCGTACTGCGGTCGAAAAATTAAAGGGGGTCGGGTACCCAGGCCCAAGTCTCACCATAGAGAATCCATCCGCCGCCTCTGATGGAGGCGGAGGCAGGAGGGGCAAGGCTCTTCTGGAGCTCAGAGTCTCGGACAGAGAGAGAGAGAGAGAGAGAGATCGAGGTTGTCTGTATGCGCTAGGGTTTTTTGAAGGCGATCGAGGCCGAGAGGCGAGAGCACTGTGGGCTGAGTTTTTATGAAGAGGTTTTTTTTTTGTGAACGAAGCGGGCGGTTATTTCATTTACAACCCGGTCCAAAGATCCAATTTTGTGAACAAAGCGGACAGTTCTGTCTTTTTACAATCCGACCCGTCCCAAATGCCCTATACTGCTCTGTGTGCGTGGATTTCAGTGGGGGCGACCGGCCTCACTCGCCCTCACCTGTGTCCGCCAATGGGTGCCACCGATAAGAACTCACTCCTAGTAAAAGAATAAAAAAAAACCAGAGTTTCAAGCTTGCTAATTGAACAATATAAAAAATACAGAAATGCTAAAGGCTACACAATAACTAAAATTAAGCAGGGACTGATATGCAAAAGTACTAATTTAACTGAAAAAGATATAATAAGCTAATCATTTGAGATTAGATTTATTATCAACTTAATTACCGTTGATGGTCTGTCCAAAATGAAGCGCGTTGAATTGAAGCAGAATGCAGCTCTCTTTTCTGCGGGGAGGAATCATATTAAATAACTAGCCGCGTCTGCATTTTGAATATTATCGAACCACTGAAATCTACTCAAATTTAATTTTATTTAGACTTGTTTTCACATGCGGAATGCAATTATTCTCATTTCTCAGAAATTTGATTCACAGTAACAAAATTCTCAGGGATATTGCACTACTATGCTTGTATAATTAGAATGTTCTAACCAATAAACTCTTATTTTGTTTGCTACGTCAAAAAGATTTTCAAGAACATGACATTGCAAAATATATTTCTTTTAAACTAACTTTGCAATGCAAAAATAGTGACAGTGAACAAAATGATGAAAGTGGTAAAAATCAAATTTGTGTTAACCATGATAGCGACGTCAGTGGTGACGGTGGTGTTGGATCAAGGAGCATGAAGACAGCGTTAGTAGCGATGGCAGCATATGTGACGAACGTAGAAATAATCAATGTCGGTGGTTGGGGAGGCAATCGACAATGGCGTTAACATTGGCGGGCAATGGGCGGTTGTGGCGGTGATTAGCTGTGGCAACAATCGATTGTCGGTGATGGCAATATCAATGATTGCCATGACAGTAGTAGACGAAAAAAATGGAGAGATAAGAATAATAAATAGTTTTATTTTGAGAAACAAAACTTTTATGGATTCGAGTTAGGTGAATATAAACACCCGCCATCCATGATCTCACGAAAGGAAAGAATTTAATGTTTATGAGAATAGAATGTTCCTAGAAATGTTAAAAAGCTTATGTCAAATTTAGAGATTCATGTGATAATCTTAAATTCCAAAGTGAATTTCTACATATGAAACCCATCAATAAGGGGTTTTATCAATATGAAATTTCTTTATTCTACATGTCCAGAAACTACACATTTGTCTACATAAAAGTAACAATTATAGGCCTCCTTCAATGATGTTCATTTTTTCTCAATGGTGGGTTCACAAGTGTTTTCATTTTTTTTTTTATACACAAGGTTATAATCAGATTTCAACTTGGCACGCTTCTTAACTCACTCTCGCTCCTCTACCAGTGAGCCATGCTTGTTACTCTTGTACGGAGAAGTGCGTACAAGGGTGTGGGAAAAGTATTTCTCTTAAAAAGTTTAAATCTCCACACTTCTCTAATTATTTCTCAATTCAGTTTAATTTTTGATAAAAACCAGTTGTAACTCTTTCCTATTAATAAAAAGTTAAAAAAAAAAGATAAATCTCATAAAAATTTAAATGCATGGTGTTTCATAGTTTCACCAAGTCTAATGCAGGCAAACAAAATACACTCATCAGAGAAAAAAAGTAGAAGAGAAATTTAAAATACGGCTAGAATAAAATCTTCATTTTTTTTCCTTTCACTGTTTTTATTTTGTTTCCAGTCCAAGAGAATCAGAAGAACGTCAAGTATACTCTCAAAACAATCTCTTCGTGATCTATAATTTCCTTGATTAAAAGCGTGGCCAGTGTAGTTTTTTCAAATCCTTCATAGAGTCTTGCACTTCTTCTCTACGTGAGTGGGAGGAAAATGAGAAGTGAAAAAACTCGTTTCCCACTTTCTTTATTTGTTTTGAGCTGGAAATAAAAAATGAAAAAAAAATCTCTTTTTCTTTTCCATTTGTCCTTTTACATATATTTTTTATGCTACCATTTTCTCATTTTCAGAGTTTTACAGCTAATTTTTTGATCATTTAAATCTCACTTGTAATACGTTATACCTTAAGGTATTAAATTTTGATGTCATATAAATCTTACTTACAGTTCAATTACAGTTAAAAAACGTCACTTCAGAAATAATATTTAATATGATATTATTTTGTGGTTAACTCTGTGATCAATTTTTTCACTTCCACATCTACATTACTAACTAGACACCAAATAACACAATATATTTTTTCCATTACACTTTCAAATTACAATTAAATACTGAAAAAATTATTTTCATAAATCTCAATTTTTCACTACACTTTCACATTTCTCACTCTCACTTTCCACTTCTCATTTCCCTCTCACTTTCATAAATGCAAACATAGCTCTCCTCATTTTCACGGAAGAGGGCCTAGACAATTACTCGACACTTTAAATAAAATAAAATAAAATTGGTGTCTCTTATTATAAGTTTCGCGATACCACACAACTTCATTTTTTTTTAATAAGTTGACTACAGGCTGCTTACACAAGTCTTGATCACTTCACTGAGGTCTTACCAACATTTGCGCGTGTGGATAATCTCAACATTTTGACTTGTTCATGGTTTTGACGTTTCAAATGTAGTTAAATGTAATAGCTACTCTGAACCCAGTCTCTCTGCTATTACAAAATCCTGACTCGGTCTCTCTTCAATTTTTAATATATTCAGCAGAAAAAAAAATAAAACGAGGCTCTTTTTTTATAATGGTAGGTGCATGGGGGCACATATATTTTATTTATAGAATACTTTTTGTGTCAAAAGGGGATGATTTGAGTCCCCCACTTTGATACTGCATAATTTGAATGGGTTTTGTTAATTATTAAGCTCGCATTATTCTACTACAGGCATTTAGTTAAATTTTAAGGGAGAAAAAGATAATGTCAAGGGGCAGGTGATTGTATCAGAAAAGATTTACTAAAAATTATTTTGTTCTGCAAATAATCTCTTGAAGTGAACTCTGGTTAATGTTGCAAGGGGTTATTTGCTCAATGGACATTAGCGCAGAAGAGTTTACTGCAATATGTGACATTAGAGGGTTATCTAGTGAATCTCATATATGAGCCAGATTTAATAATTAAGTTCACATTATTCTACTAGATTTTATTATAGTTTTTGAGTGACAAGAATGTATCGATAATAGAGAATGTCAACGAGATTGTATTTGAAATCTTGTATTATTGCACGGATTTGTGATTGATATATTTATTAAATTAATGGTCGACTTGCAGAACAACATGCCCTCAAGAAGTATTTTATCATTTTAAAAGAACTACCATAATTTATTATTGTATTTCTCAACAGATGCCCTGTAGTTAGGGTTTGCATTCATGCATATTTATAAATAATTTGGATGTGATAATCTCACCGAAGACGAAAATTAAAATAAAAGACCCACACGGGGTTATTACACTAAACACTGGAATTAACTAAATAAAACAAGCAAGTTGCAAATGTATCATTACAGACACAAAGCAAACTCTTGTGGCACGCAATACAACAATGCCAAAAATCCAACAGTTCTGTATTTTCGAAGAACATACAAATGTGACCACCATTCTCAATATGAATGCCAGCAATTCATTTGCGCGAGGAATGATCAACATTTGAGCCAGCCATTTTCCTTGGTTGTTAGAAGTGCCTTTTTTCTGTGACAAGAACTCTTGCTTCAAATCTGTAGCATGCACAAATATGATACTAGGCGTCTGTAGCCTCTGATGTTTGTGTGGCTTCAGGAGTTACTTCCTTGGGTTTGGGCTCCGGAGGCTTTGTAGCCAAGATCTTACAGATGGGCATCGTATCGTTCTTGCTTAAAAGCTTCAAAGATGGATGGACCTTTACATCATGCATGAGCACTCTGTCTCCGATATCAAGGTTTGTCAAGTCCACCTCGATCTTCTGAGGAATGTGCTCGGTTGGACAGAGGTACTGCAAACTGGTCCTTATCTTCTGCAGGTAACCCCCTGTTTTCATACAAGAAACAGAAGTTGCTAGTCAATTAGAATTAAAAAGAGCTGCAAAGAAAAGAGCAGAAGAGAGCATGAGAAAAGGAAAGCAGCTATCTTGAGAGATTATTCTTATTGTAGAAAGCTTAATACATCAACACCCCTGGTTGTAATTGTCGATATTTATCAAGGATTTGAACTTCTAATGTGATATAATGTATCAGAGTGAGTATCTGACCTCAAGGTGCATAAATACCACACTCCATACTTTTCCCATATAGGTCTACTATATAACCTAGATGAAGGCTTTCTCCCTTAAACAGATACCAAAAAAGTTCTAGAGTGTTAGCAGCCATATCCAGTCTTAGCAACCTTCTCCTAGACCATGTAACCAAAAACTTTGTATTTTACTGAAGCAGCAAAGTGCAATTCCCTATTTTTTCAAGAAATTAGTCTCAAGAGTCCCTCCAAAAGCACCACTCATCTATTTGATGACCCTCCAACTATTCCAACTAAGAAAAATATTCTCTGAAGGAGACATCTTGATCAAATTTCTGCTTAATTTTCTAAATAAATTTTATAAAAGAACATGTATGACAAGAACAAGATAGAAATACAAGCATTGCTCTCAAACTCAATTTACAAGAACAAGACAAATCCTAGAGCATTGCTCTCCTACTCAACTTTTCTATGATCCCCAACGATTCTTGATTAGGATCTCCTATGATACATGTTCTGCATTTTCTTTGGAGACCACAGATGTCCTGTGAAATGAGTTGTTTTCCAGATGATACAAAAAGTTCACTTACAAGGAAATAATTATTGAAAAGTTCGCTTGCAAAGAAATAAATTATTCATTAAACATGAGAATACATAGAACTAATCTCAAATTACATCAATGGTGAAAATACATTCTTCTCTATTAAATTTCTTGGTCAGGCTAACAATTTCATATTTTCAATCAAATATTTCTGTAATATCTACTTTTTGTGCACGAGTTATTCCCATTTGAGAACTAGAGTGTTCTAACCTCTATTGCAAGGGCCTGATTGCAACTCAGGTGACAAGCCACATGCAAAATATATCCAAAGTATGCCCCAAATTTACAAGTCAACAACTACCGATTCAATGCCAAAAGCACAAACATGATGTACATGAACAAGCCCCAAATTTGCCTCTTGTGATCTGTCTACTGGACATCTTCCTAGAGAAACTGTGTTTAAATGCACATGCGAGCTGTTCGCAGAATATTATCATGAATATATCAATTTAATCAAATTATAGATTAAAACCAATTCTATAATAAAAAGGAGAGAAATAGAACCCAGCCTGCATGGGAGAGGCGAGCATGCTTTACATGAAGAACTTGCCTCGTAAAACGATCCAAACAAACTGATCCCTTACTAGTAACTCCCCCTATTTTTGAGATTCTCGTGGTTTTCACAAATCAAGAAAATGATGACCAGCTATATAATGCCCAGATTGTGAATAAGAGAATAAAAGATGGAGAAGAAGTTTTGAGGAGAGGAGAAAAGTATAGTTATTTCTCTACTTTTTGCTTCTCTGCCTGACACCCTTTATAAAGAGGAGAGAAGAATGGTCTGTTTTAGAAAAACACATGTTCTATTTGTTCAGAAATTCTCTCCACAATCTCGGTTGTTTGTTTATAACAATCAACAAATGTTGCGGTGTAGTCAACGACTCCTTAACAGAAGAAGTAATATACGTTATTAAAATAGAATATAAACAATGAAGTTAAACTATTTTTGACTGGGCTTATATTGTTGATCAAGCCATACGGGTCCTAACTTGAAATTTTATTTCCAGTGATTTGTGTGGTCCAGGCAAAGGCCTAGGCCACGCTAATCTTGAAGTTGAAGCCTGGAAGGCACCGCGTGAGGCTGGCTTCACAAAGTTAGTGAACACCTCCCGCTTTCAATGGTGGAACGATTACAAGTTGCCACACTCTTTGTTGGCTATGGGCCCAACTGCCAGCGAACCATCCTTTATTGTTAGATTTCTCTGCAATAAATAAATAATAAGTATTAAAATTTCAAATTAGGATTCATTTGGCCAGACCAATCATAGGAGTCAAAATAGTTTGGGTTAACTTTAGTATTTATCTTTTATTTTATTAAAATACATATTTTCTTAATTAAAGGTGTTGTTAGCTGCACCACAATATCTGCTAGTTATTATCAACAAACAACACATATTAGGGAGAGAATTGCTTAACAATAGAATGTGCATTCCTCCCAAACATGTTTTTCTTTCCTCTTTACAGAACGGTGTCGAGCAAAGAATGAAAAGCATAGAACATCTATTCTTTCTTCTCTCTTCTCAAAGTTTCATCTTTTATCCTCCTCCTTCACAATATGAAGGGTATACAACTGGTCAATATTCTGTTGGTTCATGCGCCTCAAGAATTTCAAAAGACGGGGAAAGTTATCGCTTAGGGATCAATTTGCTTAAAATGCTACACAAGGTGGCTATTGGTTCTTAATGCCGAGCATGTTCGCTTCTCCAACGCATGTCAAGTTCTATTGTTCTCCTTTTATCACAGAATTGAATTTTAAATTGACATATTCATGATAATTTTTTTGCCAATAGTTAAAGAAGAATCTATGCTGAACGGAACGATGACTGGTGGATCACTGTTCACCCCTACTTCTCTCATCCATGACTATCTCTATGGCTAGGACACTTTTATCCAAGTGCTGAAGAGGAAATACAAAATGACAGACCAGCATTGAAGGTTGGGATCATGCCCATAAGAAGAGTTGCCTTTTTTCACCGAGCAAGGGAGTTCCTTTTATAAGTCGAATACCAATCTTTTAGTCTCCCAATTTCTCTTCCTCGAGGTGCCACCTCTTTATCTGGTGTGGCCCGTTTCAGCGGTCTTTTTCTCTCCCAAACATACATTTGAAGTAGGGAAGCATGACCACATCAGTCCATTCTTTATCTCCTTTGTTGAGAAAAGGGATAGAGAACTTTCCCCGGCGGTAGTTAATGTCAGAGGGGGAAGTTCATTTTTTTTGGGTATGCCGCTGCATGCATGTTTTGATCACATACAATTACAGAGCTAAACATAAATTGAAGTTTCATTGCCCTAGGCATTAAAGCTGAAATTATTTAAGTCTACTCATTTACTATTTTTTTTTTGTTTTACACTATCTACATATACAACAGTAACTCAGTGACTGCAGAACCCCATTTCCCTTTGGAAGGCCGCAGATTAAGTGTTTGCAGCCGCAAATATGTTTTAAAAAAAAACGCAAATAAGTTTTTAACAATAATTCAGTTTTTATTGCACATAAATCTCTCATCTATCTACTTTGAAGTCATTATCAAATTATTATTTTCATTAATTTGAGTTCAGAACTTAACTAAAACTCTAACTGAACAATTTATTTATTATCGTAGTTGTTATCTACATTAGCTTTTGATATTTGACTCTACTTGAAAGAGTGGAATTCTATTTCCTCTTCTTAGATTTGTTTTTCATTGTGCGAGTTGAAATTTGGACTATTGGATATGAACTGAATTATAAGGCTTGATCACTCTTTGTTAGCGTCTCTTTGAAATATTCTCTGTCATAGTTTTATATAATTACCATTGTTGTGTCAGTAGCCATACATAAAGAGTTACATTGGATATCTAAATAGGTATATAATCCCTTTGCTTTCAAAGTCTGTGTTAAAGAATACAAATTCTCCTTTCATTAGTCTTTGAAGAGCGCCAGGTAAGATCAATGTAAACTTTTAGATTCTTCATTTTCAGCAAATATTTTATCACTCTCATTTTTCTCTCCTACTCATCATTCAAACTCACAATGTTTCATCCATCGTGAGTTTGCGAGAGGGTGTTAAAGAATATCGTTTGAAGTAGGGTTATAATACTAATTGAATTAGGAGTAGAAGTTTCTTTATATGTATTGTATTGACTACATATTCTCAGGCATTGCCCTCATCAATATAATACACAAATTAGTTTCCTCAACTGATTTAGCATGATATCAGAGCTATCAAAACTTCTCTATTGATTGTTATAGGCTTATAGCCAACCCACCGCCGAGCCTCTGCTATGTCGCGCTTGCACAACAGTGTATCTAGCGCAGGGCCGCTTTGCGCAAGTTTTCTCCTGTTCGAGCAACACTTTATACGATGTTTCCCGCAAATAAACCAGACCACATCCATTCTCAAATGCCAATCTACAATTTGTCTCGATGAGAATCTCTCTCTCTAGTAGATGCTTCATCTTTGATCCTGCATCCAGCGTAAATCTCTTCATAAAAAGATGCTCTCTATTGTCCAACATCTCTTTCTTGTCATCAACACTCATTCAAACCCTCAATGATACAACCATCGTGAGTTTGCGATGGGGTGTTACAAAATACAAGTTCTCCATTCATTAGTCTTCACAATGACTCATGTGAGATCGACATCAACTTTTAGATTTTTCATTTTCGATAGATATTTTATCACTCTCATTCTTCTTTCCTACTCATCATTCAAACTCACAATGTTTTATTCATCGTGATTTTGCAAAAGAGTGTTAAAGAATAGCAGTGTTCTAAAATTCGGTTTATGCAGCTGCATAATCCTATTCGGGGTCAAACCACATAAAAAAGGCCTTATGCAATCCAGTTATGCGGTAACCCGCTTACTTAAGCCTATGCGGGTTACGCCCACATACCGAATAATCGAGGATGTGGGTCAAAAGTTTAAACTTGAGTTTGCGGTTTAACTAATCAAAATAGGTTCAACCTGCAAACTCACTTAAAAGATTCAAGTTAGAAAATTAAGGTTAGGGTTGGGCCCAATTTGAGCTCCCTCTCTCTCTCTTAGTCTCTCTCCCTCCTCTCTTTATCTAATACAAAGAGATAAGTTTTCTTAATTCTTCTTTTTACTATTTGTTCATACCGTCTTGTTGTTTTATTACTACATTGGTTCGTAGATTCACAGTTTTGTGGTTAATAATGTTGTGTATGTATTTGTGTGGATAATGATGCTTTAGACATTTTCAACATCTAAACGTATATATTTGTGCCTATAAATATAATTATATATATTAAAAAAATAGTTCTCGTACTTTGCATATTCAGCGTGTAAACCGATTGTATGCTATGTAGTATTGGATCGCATGAATAATGAAACCACATTTTATAACAATGAAGAACAATATTAAATTTAGGATTAGAATACTAATGGTATTAGGAGTAAAGTTTTCTTATTATGTAACTGTTAATAACTATGTATTCTCGGGCATTGCCCTCATCAACATACATATACAAATTAGTTTCTTCAATTGATTTAACAAAACCTAAGCATTCTCATTAGTGGATCCTGTTATGATTTTCTTGATTTCACAGTGATCTAGCAGATATCTATACTCTAGAAAATCCAGGCTATCCACATATTATGTTTCAAATCTCAGCAAAGTTGGTTATGCTGCGTCCTAAAGTTCATTCATAAAACACATACTAAACTTCAGCAGCTAGTTTCTCAATATGTCTAGTAATAAAACATCAAGGCCCCTATAATGGATTCATGAGTATCAACGGAGGGAAATAACAAACTCGCTTCTTTCACATAGTCTACCACAGTCCTGTTTCATCATTCCATGTTCGCGTTATTAAAATAATATCCAAACGTAGTTTCTGCCGCTTGCACTTAAATTCATGGTTAGAGATTTAAATTGACTGGCCCAAAGTTTGCTTTGGCATCAACCAATAGTTATGATACTCAAACTCAATTCATTTGCTGTTGGATTATATCATCACAGTGATTTCTTTCTGAAAGAATAGTTGCAACAGTCACTCAGATAAAATACATAAATAACTAATGTTATCCTATAAGAATTCTCTAATGGACATTAACCCAAGGCTACTTACTATTCTTCTGTAGCTCATACAGTAGCTAAAATAGTGTGATCAAATTATTAATAACAAAACTTTAATTGAAAGGTTGTTGGTGTAATCATGAGTGTACTGAGACTCCACATCTAAAAAATCACTGAAGACAAGTCATCAAATAACAGAATTCATGCTTCAGACGCGAGGCTATTTAAAGCCACTTGTACAATGTCAAGACACATGATTTGAAGCCTGCGCCCCAGCATACCTCCAATGTTAAGACGCAGGGCTCGAAACCCGCGTTTCAGCACCACTTTAGTGCTCAAACACAGAGCTTGAAGCCCGCGTCTCAGACGCGAAGCTCGATGTACGTGTCTAATATCACGCCAATGAGGAAACACAGTCTAAGGCCCGCGTTTCAACACCACCGTGACACCCAAACGCGGAGCTCAAGGCCCGCGTACTGCATCACCTCAATGGCTAAACACAGAGCTCAAGCCCGCGTTTCAACTGCAGAGGGCCATGCGTCTCAGTTATAACTACCCACATTACTGGGTCAAGTATTGCCCATGTAATGAGGGGAGTTAACCCCCATTATGGAGGATTTTTAGGGGAGAGTTTTACCTCCGAAACCCTTATAAATAGCTCAGTCTGCTATTGAAAAAGGGTCAAAATTTTCAGCTGAGGAAGATTAGCTTTAAAAAAAGCTCAACTTTCTACACTAATTTGCTGAGTTCAAGTTTTTACCTAAGTTTCTTTGAGATTTCATTGGATAGGAGCTATGCTACTCCATCTATGATCCAAGGAGAAGAGTTCCAGAAGAGCTTGACGTTCACCCGGTCAACGAAAAACAAGTTTCACATCGCTACGCAAGGAACCCAGCCTTAAACAAAGAGAAGATTTGAGCTTGAGTGTCTTCTCTCTCTTGTAGTTGGAATTTGAGTTGTAACTTTTCATTGATTCAAGAAAATTTTACAATTTACTCTCCTTCAAATTTCCTCCCCGTACACACAACGACATAGCTTTCTTGCATAATGTTAGCATTTTGATCTCACAGCATTTGATACTGATACCAATGTACTATTACTTCATCCTCCATCATTTGCAGAAATCTATCTAACCAAATTTAATATCATCCTCACGACCTACTTAAATCAGAAAAAGATGTCGCACAACTTGACCTCCATTGAACATTGATATCTGCACCTAAAACTTTTGTGCAAATCTAGCTGATATACCACTGCAATACCAAATTGATAACTGAATAAAGGCTTACTAGCTTTATGCCTGGAACAACAACTCACCTCGATAACATACAGTCAGTCTGACAAATCCATATTCTCCATTCATTCACATCAATGCAACGTTCTCTATCAGAAAAGAAAATTTTCAAGTATTTTTAAACAGCTCAATTCTTAGACAAAACAGTGTTTTTCAAGTATCCTTAATCCTTAAAAGAAAAGGACCAAAGATATTTGGGAAAGGCCATTAGAAACAACTAATCAATACAATTCAAAATTCAAATAGAAAGTTAAAAACAGATGATCAAAGTGACCAACATCATTTTCTGTCAAATCACAAAAAAGTCCTAGACTATTTACATTTAATGCATATCATAGCTATTGGTCCTCCTGAAGCATCTCTTCAAGCTCAGTGGTACGAAGAATTTCCAGACGTGGTTTCCGAACTAAAAAGGTTGTCCCCACCTTGCATAATATGTATTAGAAGGTACATATAACAAAAACGAAACCCTATATTCCCAATATTAACAATAAAAAAAATGTGACACATACAAATGTGACATATCATAATTCAAGAGAAGATTATGACCATTAACATCCTCCATTTACACTCTTATATGAGGCACAGACATACTTTGTAACAATACTCATGTAGAAAACTTTTCTACTTTTCAACACAATACATCATTCCACAAATTGGTTATTAGTTGGACCTATTGCATCATGAATTAATGATAACAACATGTCATAAAGATTGATGAAAGTAATTATCAAAATTTTGAAGTATCTTTACAAGAGTGAGAGCACAACTAACTTCAAGGGATATTATTATTATACTGATTGACCAAGAGGGCAGATATATAAACGTTTATATAGCCACCAACTAGATCGTAGCAGTCCATCAAATACTCTGCAGTGCAACCAATTACCACAATCCCAAAATAAATGGAATACATGTCATAATGGTAACACAAAATGGTACATTTCACTTACCTATATATGTTACTGTCCACGTTTTTAATAAAAAAGCTTTCAAATAAAGTTCAAATACTTTCATGATAGTTGACATTATAACAGCCTTGTCTTTTCTGTTTTAGGAATATTATAACAATTTTATCGATATCTTGTATATGCAAGAAATCATTGAGAAGTATAATGATATAATCATTCATCAGTATTTATGAGCTTCTTATCCTATACAGTGTGTGAAAATGAAATCTCATCCCAAGATGAATCCCAAAATACAAGATATAAGCATGCATTTCCCTAAATTAAACAAATAACAGCAGTGAAAAGGCATCAAAATATCAAGATAAATGTAGCAGCACTTAAAACCATCTCTAACATGCTTCAAGTCAATCCAAGTTTATGGTACTATTTTACCACGAAATAATCATGACTCAAAAAAAGGTATATACTTTTCCCATGAATGAAAAAAGGACACCAATGTAGTCTATGATCATGTTCTTGAGCTATGTATCATACAACGCCTATAAGCTGTTCGACAAAATGCCTAATTAGTCACTATCCACCACATACCATTCAACCACCAACATAGTGAAGTGAGCATTAATCTTAAACGCAACATTCATGAAATGGACAACAAATAAAGAGAAAACTCAAAAAAGAAAACAATCAAACCTTTCTTGAGCCCGGGGCAAACATTGACCCCCTTATACACCACCGGGACAAGCACTTTCATCTCCGCTCCCTCGTCAGCCCACGTCATCACCAGATTCAGAATCTTCCCGGTCTCCTCATTCTTGTGCACCTAAAACCAAAACAAAAACCCCCAACAACAACACAAAGCAAAACCGAAATAAATATAAAATTAAACACCAAAAAAAATAGTAACCGAATCCAAATCCAATACCTTAATGGGCAGCACAGTTCCCGACTGCAGAACCACAGCAGATCCGGGGCCCGCGTGGACCTGGAGATTGAAGACGGTGGAGCAAGCGTACGGCGTCTTGAGGAGGGACTGGATTTGCTTGGCGTCCGCGGTAAGGATCTGCTTTCTCGAGGATGGGTCGATGGGGTCGATCACGACGGCGGGGATCCGGCCCTGGGCCCGCTCCTTGACGGCGAGCCTGTGGCCCGTGTGCTCTCGTGGGATCCCCTGGATCGTCTGGTAGCTGTGGACCGAGGTGTGCCGCGATGGGAGGGACGCTGCGGCTCGTTTCAGCAGGGACCCGCAGCCGCCTCCGCCGCCGACGCGCCACCACTTCATCGTTGCTGGGGTTTCTCTCTTTTTGTGCGGGGGTGCTTGGTTTGCTGGTAGTGTTTTGTGGGGTACGAGAGAGGGTTTTCGTTAACCATTAGGCCCAATGGATCGAGTATTGGGCTCAAATTGACCCATTATAAACTAATAAACACACACACACACACACGCATATATATGAAAAATTTCGCTAAAAACGCATGTTTTCCCTCATAGTCAGGGGAAAAACTCACCCCTATATTTTTATTCACTACATTCTCATTTATATCAGCATAAATTGATTCCTCTCAACTATCACTTCTGTGTATATTTTCATGTTCTCTTTTACCCTTCCCCATCGTCCTAGACGTTTCTCTCCCCTCAACCCTGACTCCAATGCTGTTTTCCATTAATTTTGCAAAGGGAAAAACTTTCAAAAAAGTATCGGGGAGCTAAATTACAAGTAATTCTTTGCAGTAAGAAGATTACAGGTAGATCTCCTCTGAGATTTCTGGGGAAGTGTGCCTGTAGGAATCTGATCAGCGCGCGATCACTTTATCCCTTTAACGATGCGAGCGATCGGACAATCGGACTGTCGCCTGATGGGATTCCCTTCTCGCCTGGTTCGGGGAATCGGAGAACAGAAGGTCGGTAGAGCCCTCTTGTTACTTCTCGAGCTGACTCCGTTTGAGAATTCCTTCTCACCTGGTTCCGGAAATTCCTTGAGAGGGAGGAAGATCTTAGGGTATTAGCACCCTGATTAGAGAAGTAATTCTCTGAATTCTTGGAAGTAAGAGAGTAGATCTCTGTCCTTAGCCATCTCTCCTCTCTTTTTTCGAGCCCTTTTCTCGTGTGCCTTTGGTACGCTATTTATAGAGAGAGCAGGAGTATAATTGCCCCTTGAAAATCTGGAAACAGATTGAGTCAATCTATTTTACATCTAGAAAGTAGCCTCGCTGCGAGGCTAGAAACAGCTTTTGCGAAGTTAGGAATAACAAGTAGTGCTGATCTCTTGATCCGCTCTGCTAAATGAGGGATGTGCCCTTGATTCTTTCCAAATAACTGAAAGATTTCTCCTGATCTTCTTACATGATTGGGAGAGTCAAAAGATTATGGCAAGCAACTGTCAAATTTGATCTCAATTAGATTTGATCTCATCTGAAGATTTGATTGGTCAAAGGTCACCATAAAAGACCTGCAGCGAAGTTGTTGCGTTGAGCTCATGGCGGAGCTGGGAGAAGCTTCTGGCGAAGCTAGAGGAAAGCTCTCGAACTTGTGGCGAAGCTACCAATCATCCTTCTGCGTGGCTGTGTGGGGCTTCGAGTGAAGCTATCTCTCTGCGGAGTTAACTGAGCATTTCTGTGAGAAGTTGTAAGTTAGCTCGCAGCGAGGCTGTGAAGGAGCTTCCTGCGATGCTAAACAACTTTGGCTTCTTATGCGAGACTTATCTCGTGGGCTCGTGCGAGACTAAGTGTTGAGCTAACTTAGTATCTTTGAACCTGCTTGGGCCTTCTCACGAGCTTTTCTTGGCTTACTTCTGCTTCACTAAATCAGTAGAGTCCAAGTTGTTGATACGTCCCTTTGAGATGGGTAAAAAACTGGTCGTCAGCTTGTCTGCCGCTTGTCTTTTGTAGATGTCAACAAGTTAGACATTGTTCAGACCAGTTAGGAATCTTGTCTTTTTTAGAATGTCAACAAGACCCCCTTCAAAGTTTTCGTAAGTCTGTAATGGAATGGTTCAGACTCCGAAATACTTTGAACTGTTTTGATTGATGGTATGTGAAACGCGAACGTCGCCGTAGTGGTTGAGTTCAGTTTCGCTTTCAATCCTGTTTCCGAATTGGAATAAGTTCGCCGAGGAATCGTGTAGATTCGCGATTCTGGGTAGCTACACTTTTGGGTGGCTTCGCGTCTGGGTAACTTTGCATTAACTCAGTGTTTGGAATGACGTTCCTTTCCTAAGGCTAATTGCTTTTTGGCGAGTTACGAGAGGGATTATTCCCTTTTCCGAGGTTGGAATAACCTCTCTCACTTTTAACTAGGGAGATTGTTCCCTTTCTGGAGGCAAAGCATTTAAATGCTTTAACTTCACCCGCGCTTCTAGGCTTGAAGCGGCAACGGCGCGGTCAGGCCATGAGGTCTATAAATAGGACACTTGAAGTCCTTTTCAGAGAAACATACTTTTCTCTTTCTGAAAGGTCTGTTCATGACATCTCCTCGTTGCCCAAAAAAGGCGACTCAGATCTCTGGAATAGTGGCGGCGCCCACTCTGGTCACTAACCGGCCAAGAGCTGGTGAGTCTCGGTCATCCGGTGACTTTCAGGGAGTTCAGCTCCCTTAGCTTTACCAGCTATCTTAGGGATTAAATTCCCTTGATCTTTACATTTGGCTGACTATCAAAAAAGGATTCCAGCCCTATTTTTCAGCTTCTCGGCGAAGCTAGCATTCTCGCTTTTTTCATACAGGGTCGCTGCCTTGACTTGTCAAGTCTGCTCGTTAAATTTGCCATGCAGGCAAGGCTTAGGACTTAACCTCTTCAAGGTTGAGCCGGTCTTACCATATAGGTGGGGTCAAGACTGCGTCCCTCTGGGCCAGTCTGGCTCAGCCATATAGGCGAGGCTAGGACTTGGCTCATGCTGAGCCAGCCCATCATCACTGTGCGAGCGAGGCTATCCTTTACTTAACTGAAATCCATCCTTAAAGCACAACTGGATCGAATATGAATTGCTTCGCCCAAAGAATTTGACTTAGCGTTTTATCTTTGCAGTTTTCTTTTGATTTAAAGCTAACTTGTTTCCGCATTGCAGCGAACTGTGCTCGCCAGTCTTTCGTCTTGATGAAAGAGACTAGAAACCTGCTTCTTGATTTTCAAGTTGAAGCTTTGACCATAAGCAGGAGGAACATACTGGAGCAGCTGATATGCGTTCCAAAAAGAGGTTGGCAGTTGCTTATCCGAGATGATCCACTTCGGGAAGGGGTTGGTAGTCGCTTATCCGAGATGATCCACTTTGGGAAAGCGGACGTCACCTGTAAGGTCTCGGATCCTTCCTTTCCTAATTTTAATCAAAGAAGATCCGGCTTTCTGGTGGCAATCAGTCATTTGCCAATTTTCATCAAATAAGATCCAGCTTCTTGATGGCAAAATCTGCCATGAAGCGAAGGATTACGACCTTGTGTAGGAGGAAGACCTTTCGTATCCAGTTGAGATGGTTCATCACCCCGAAAGTAGATAAGATGATTTGTCTGCCTTTGGAGCAATGATTCTGTTGTATGAAAGACGATCTTGATGCAGTATCAATGTATCTTTCCTTTTGAATCAATAAAAATGTTTACTTTTTGCTTATCTGCTTTGTTTCCTTCCCTTTTTGATTCGAGAACACCTGGAGTGGACTGGCTTAGGTAAAACTTTTAGCGAAATTGGAGACAGACTCCCAACTAAGTTAGGAACAAGTCTCTGGCGAAGCTAGTACAAAATTTTCGTGAAAGTAGAGATGTGCTTTTAGCGGAGCTAAGGCACGTTTCTCAGCGAAGTTACTCAAGCGTCGCGCGAAGTCAACGCTGAACTCTTGGCAGAGTTAGCCCTTAGCGGGGCTGAAGTAACGCTTCTTGGGAAGGCGCTTATGCGCCATTTCAAATTAATTTGAAACGACCGCCTGCGCTCCTTTCGAGGAGGCAAATGTTTAGGCAATCTTAAGCCTATAAAAGCCCGATTGGACTGAAAGAGAAAGAATTACTTCTCTTTGAATTTTTAGAGAAACAAATCTCCTTTTCCTCCTTCTTCGTTTGATATTTTAAGAACTTTCCAGTTCTCCCATGGCCCCCAAAAGACGAGCAGGCAAAGAGGCAGCTACCTCTGCGACGGAGGGGCCTCCTCCTCCTCCAATCATTGAGCGCCCTATTGCGGGTAGGGATTTTTCCTTTTTACTCAGAGATTTTCATTTCTTTTTGAAGCCAATTTCTGGCTATCTCATGATGAATCTAGAATGATTCATTGTGATCCAGTGATCTCAGGGAGTTCAACTCCGTTAATTTTCTTTGCTGACTTCTTAGGGGATTTAATTCCCTTTAATTTCTCAACTGGAAATTTAGGAACCGAATGATTTCTTCTCCAAGCTTCTTTGCGAAGCTAACCCTTAGGCGGTTCACATTCTGTTTAATAGCAGGATGCGAAGCTAGCCTTAGAAGCGTAACTTGAAAAGGACTTTAAAGCCCTTAAAATGATTTTAAGCAACAGTGCCCTTCTGGCGAAGTTAGCCCTTGAGGGCTTCTTCGCATTCTGTTCGGCGATAGGCTGCCAGACGAAGCTTTCAGAGCGAAGCTAACACTTGGATATTTCTGCATTTTGCCCTCGTGCAGAGTGTGGTGCTAAGCGGCGGCTGCGAAGCTGGGCTTCGGGGCGAAGCTAATGCTAGGCTAGCTTCGCTCGGAGAGCGGAGCTATGCCTCAGCAAAAATTATATTCTTACTTTAGCTTTCTTCAGCAAATGAACTAATATGATTTCTTTTTACTTTTGCAGTGCACTATACTCCGGGTCCTCTGAACAGTCTCTTTGGAACAGCCAGGGGGCTGGATGGCAATGTTAACTTGCAGTTCTAAGGGCAGGCTTCATTATTCAGTGAGCGAAGCGCTCCCGGTCGGGATGCACTTATCTATGCCGGAGATCAGCGTACCATGAAGAGCATCTTAACCACTTCTCCCCTTGAAGATTCTGACCGAAAAATCTATAGGAAGCCCGGCTTCATGTTCGGGGATGCAGTGCCAGATACTGATCATCAGCTGCTAGCCGGAGAGGGGCAGTGGATTTTCAATCTGGATGGCGAGAAGTATTATCTCCCATCTAGCAAGCGTCATTTTCCACTGTCTTTCTTCCAATGCGTGACGAAGGCTCGGAAGATGCAGTGGCAAGTGACTCGGACTACTGACTCCGTTTACGTGGGGAAGTTGATAGCTTCGCCTCCTGGTTACACAAGGGCGGGTCCTCCTCATTGTATATTGGGTCTCCACCCTGAAAACGTTTCCCAGACATTCCAGTATGGGAAAATCCCGCGGTGGCTCAGACTTTTAGAAATCAGTTCTTCAAAGCTCGTGGTAATTATCCAACCACTGATTTCAGGACCCCTGGGTGGATTCACCCTCCCAAGGCATGGTGGAGGGACTTGACCTTATATGTCTTGGCCCATTTTGAAGAGGACCTGGAGAGATTAGGACTTTATGAGGCTGTCAGGGTGACCTGTTACGGCATCCAGATGAGCGTAGCGAACTTCTACGCCATCTTTGAGTTATACTGCCCAGCTACAGGGACTTTCTTCACCCCTATAGGCGAATTGGGCATGGCTTTGCATGAGATGTGCGAAGTCTCTGCTCTGCCTTTGGGGGCTCTCCCATATGAAGAATATTTTTCGTGTGAGACGAAATTGGTGCTTCTGAAGAGGCAGGAGCCCGCCTTGTTTGGGACTTACCGGGAGTTGATGTGCCACCTCTACATCTGCTCGAGAATGCATGGGAGCCATAAGGGAGCTTCATATAGTTCGAAGAGCTGGGGGAATTATTTGTTCCCCAACCTGAAAGATACTCCTGAGGCAGCTCACTACGGGGTTGCAGATGAGGACATTTTTCGAAGGATGCAAGAACACTCCCAAGGGGATATGATTTTGGAAGAGGATGATGGACCTTACGAGAAAGGTGATATTCTCCGGAGTTTCCATCATCAGGCTCGTCGACCGCTATCTCAGAAGGCACTTTTGGTTGGGTTTTTATCGGTTTGGCTGAAGAGATGTGTGGTGCCATCTCCCTCTAGTGACGTCATCCTTCCGACTGTCTTATTGTCGGTCGTCCGTCTAGTCCACGGTCGTTCCCTTGGACTTCTCCTGGCAATGGTGTGCTGTATTCAGCGGGGCCTTCGTGTATTGACGGAGGCTTTCTGTAGGCCTCCAGTAACGAAGAGGGGCAAAGGCACTATCCTGCCTTGCGACGGACCAAACCCTAGGATCGGTTTGCCATACACTTATTTGATGGCATGGTTTGCCTTTCACTGCCCTTCCATTATCCAAGCCGGTGAGGAACCTCCAGAAGGCGTCCGGATGGCGCTTCTCCGTCGATCGAGTGGTGTTCATGGTTAATGACTTATGTGGCCATAGTTCGCAAGCTGCTAGCCAGTATGACATTTACAGTCTTTTCCGCTGCTTTCCTTACATTCGCGGTGCAGGCTATGGCAAAGAATTTAAGGATGTAGGAGATGGGCAAACGTCGCTGAGTCGGGGAGTTTTTGAGTGGCTAGTTAGCATCCAGCCATCCCATCTGGTGTATAGGAGTGGGGATACCTGCTACTTGGAACCCTATGTCCCAAGTCAGTTTGCTCGTCAGTTCGGGTATGACCAACTGTACGTAGGTAATCCGAACACCAATCTGACCTTTATGGGGAGCCTCATTGATGGTGCTCGTGCCTGGCGGTTCTACATCGCTGGCTGTACTGAGGCGCGGCTGTGCATGCCGCTGAGGACTCTGAATCTTCAGACAACTTTGGGGTTCTGTCAGTGGTATAGAAGTTCGAACTCCACACCAATCGGGTTCTCTATTAATTCTTTTGACGTGAAGTTAATCTCTCAGCGGCTGAAGCGGAAAGTCACTGAGAGAGGTGAGGGCAGGAGGGTCCGCGTGCTAGGCCTCGGGGAATTCGTCGCCACTGCTGATAGTGAGGCTTCAGACGCAGAGAGTCCCCGTTTTGAGAGAAATGCAAGTGCTGAGGTTCCAACTGATGCTCTTGGTGGGGTAGGCACGGCCCCATGGAACATGTTGATGTAGAAGAAGTGGAGGAAGAAAATCCCGATGTCCACTTCAAGCGAAAGCGGGAAGGTGGATCTCGTAGGAAGAGGGTAGTGAAGAGGTCTCGTCGCTACACTCCCACCATTATTGCAGAGGGTGAGTCAACCATGTTGCATCCTCCTCCTGCTCCATTAGTCATTAGGCTGTCGGCTCCGAGACAGACCGTTGATAAAACTGTTCCTGACCTGAGTAAGACCAGCCCTGTTCTTGCAACATATTCTTATATATTTCGTACAGCTCATTGTTTATTCTATGATTCAGGAACTGAGACGGTAAGAGACCCAAGAGCCGAGGCTGTAGGAGTATAGGTGTGGCGCCCCGATCCCGGCGTGTACAGAGACGCCACTGCGACGTACATACGCAGGGCGATGGTACCATCACGTATGTACGCTAAGCATCAAAACAACACAACACATGTATCAGAGTGCGAAAATACGTGGAGTTATACATCCCAACATTAATTAATACAAGTACTTAGTCATCACAAATAGTGACATAATATTACATCACTAGATAGTACAAAAATAGACTGTATAGGGTACAAAAGATAATAACTCACGAGCTGGAAAGGGAATCTCGCGAGCGGGAAAAGACTGGACGAAGCTACGGCTGATCCGCCTGCTCCTCGAAGTAAACCTGATCCTCAGCTGATGGGTCCAACTCAGTCCAAGCTGCTAAATCTGGACATGCAAATTCAGGGTTGTTAGTGGGCAACCAGCGAGTGCAAAAAGAACCCAAATGGTAAGTACAAATAATAGCAAGTGCATAATATCAAGTATAATGTACCCAAATCAATAAGCATGGAATAACCACAATAAATAGTGAAATATGGAAATAACATTAGAATTTATATGACATGAAATAAAAGCAAGTGTCGCTGGTTAAATGTCATGTAATCAAATTAGCAAGCATGGAGTAACTACAATAAATAGCAAGTATGAACATGATAATAAAATTTATGAAGTCAATTATCAAGTTATTATTAAGACTCGTTCAATTTGTATGTTTCGGTATATGACCAGTGCCATATACTTCCGCATACAAGCCGAGCGAGGCTGGTTATTGGAAATTGATGGGGAACGACGAATCATGTTTAGAATGGGTCCCGTGCATGCCCGGGACAACGGTCCAGGAGTATCCGGTACTGAGCCGGAACGTACCGCTAGGCACCGGGACTTACTATATGCCCGAAGGTCTTAGTATACGCCCGAACAAGAATAGAGTGTCACTGTTCCCCACAGGATATACCCAGGAGATTATAGCACACCCGGCAAGCAGGCAAGGGGGTAGGGGTGCCAGTACACCCCTCGGAAACGCCTGGTGGTCTCCAGGTCGAATCTAACAGGAATAGTTGTACAACATATGTATGACCACCATAAACACAGAAGCTATATCGATACCCATCAATTTTCTCCATACCGGTGTAAGTTGTTTAAATATAACAGAGTCTCAAATAATGTTCACGGGGTATTCACAAAAGTCCAATATCCATGGTTATCCTATTACGGGGGTCAACAGGAGTATAATATCAGGAGTAGTGTCAGGAGCCTCCCTATTTCAGGGGTTCAAGTATACAGGAGTACAGGAGTTCAGGAGTACCAAATATCTGGTAATAATATAATAGTCATGCCAAGTCCCCGTAAAAGTGATAGTCATGAATATGTCATATAATACAAGCATCAGGGTGGTGTGTCCGGTCAAGAGTCATGATGTCAGGTCCAGATATTTGTACCACATGAAAGCATATCATATACCGTGTGTCAGGTGCGGGTGTCAAGTATGACATATCAAGTACTGGGTCTATATATCGAGTGCCGGTGTAAATACCGAGTGCCGGAGTCATAAATAATATATCAAGTGTAACATGCAAAGTGTCGGTGTAAATACTGAGTACTGGTGTAAATACCAAGTTCCAGTGTCAGATGTCACGGGTCAAGTATAGCATGGCAAATATCGGTGTCAAATATAGCATGACAATTATCGGTATCAAATGTAGCATGGTAAGTGTCGGTGTCAAATATAGCATGGCAAATACCGGTGTCCGGTATTATGTGTCAAATATAGCATGAAAGATATCGGTGTCAAATGTAGCATGTTAAAACATCCACATATCAATATCATGTTATAAATATAAGAGTAATTATTTTAAATTAATAATAAACACTCGCCTGAAATCGGGGTGAAATACCGGTTAAAAACCCAGGAATCGTCGATCCGCACGAGCAATCCACTAGCCCATAGTTGTATACTAAAATATATAATTATAAATATTTATATAAATATTAGAGAGGGAATGATAGAGGAGAGAGAGAGGAGAGAGAAAGTTGTAGGAAGGAGAGAGAGAGAAAGAGAGAGAAAAATGGTGTTTTTAGAATAGAATTAGGATTTAAAAGGAGAGGGGTATTGGGTGTAAATATAGGGAGGTAATTTTAGGATGAGAGGATGGGTAATTTAGGAATGAGAGAAAAGTCAGTTTATTTAGGGAAAGAAATGAAAAGAATGAATGAAAGAGAGAAAGAAAGAAAGAAAGAAAGAGAAAAAGGAGGGAAGTGGTGGTGTGGCCGGCCGGCCACCACCGGTGGTGGTGGGGCGCGCGCGCGCGCCCCCAAGGGGAGGGGAGGTGGAGTTGGGGTGTTGGTGGAGTTGTTGTTTTGGTGGTGGTGGTGATGGTGGTTGGTGGTGGTGGTTGTTGTGGTGGTGCTGGTGATGATTAGTGGTGTTGGGGAGTTAGAGGAGGAGGAGGAGATGATGTTGGGTTGGTTGGAGTGGTGGAATTGGTGGAGGTGATGGTGAATTTTGGAGGAGAAAGGGAGGCGGTGGTGATGGGTTATGGTGAAATTGGAGGTGGTGGGAGGTTGTTGGAGGTTGAAGGAGGTGGTGGAGTGGAGAGGGGTTGTGGGGGAGGTTATTGGCCGGCCTAGGGTGGGGCGGCGGCAATGGTGGTGATGAAGGAGGCGGCAGTTGTGAAGGATGCGTGAGTTGGGTTGTTTTGTTGAAGATGGAGTTTTTGATTTTGGATTTTTTTTTTGAAATGAATAAGGAAATGGAAGTTTGGTGGTTTAATAGAGGATGAGAAAGGAATGAAATGATGAATTAGGGGGGGATGATAGGGCTGCGGCAGCAGCCCTACTGCTGCAGGCGGCGGGCGGCTGTGCATTAGTTGTGGGGGAAAATCAAAGGGAAGAAAAGAAAAAGAAAGAAAATTAAAGAAAAGAAAAAAAGAAAAAAGAAAATAAAATAGTTTAAAATTTTTTATTAACTAATTTATTTATTATAATTTCTGAAAGTATAAAGTAGAGGAGTAGGGAAGGAAAAGTACGAAAAGGACCTGTAATGAATATTATTATTTTAATAAGGTGAAAATTTGACTGTTTTAGAAACGATCCGAAAAATTCTCAAAAATAGAAAATATTGTTCTAAGATGCTCAGTGAAATTGGATTTGAGAAATTCAATATAATGTTTAAATTAAAAATCCTGAAACCTTCCGGCGATACTGGCCGACATCAGCATCGGTCAAATTTTGATAAATTTAGAAAAATCTCAAAAAATGTATTTAGATAGAAAATAAAATTTTAAGAAGTAATGTGAAAGCCATTTTTAAAAATTTAATTCCGTTTGAAAATTAAAAATCTGGGAATCAGTCAGCGATGCCAACCGACACCGGTTTTGGAGATTTTGCAGAAAAAATTCTGAAAAATTTCAAAAAATCATGAAAAATCTAAAATATTAGAAAATAGTCTCTGAAACTAAAATTGATCAAATCAGACTATCGAAAGTCAAATCGGGCTACTGGCTGGTATCGGGTTCTTAGTCCGGGTCAGGGCTTATACTAGATCTGAGAATCCAGATCCGATACACAATAAAATAAGTAATCACAACTCATGAACACATACAGGAAGAAAATTGAGCAATATGGTCAAAAAAAATTGGGACACGAATCAGGGTACGTATCCTTGGAACGGGGTGCTACAATAGGGAGATTACTATGATCCCCTGTTCACTTATAAAGAAGATGACGAGGCTAGCTCCTTCGTCGCCTCAGAAGACTCTGGAGGTGATGCGGCCGACGTCGGTCTTTCGGGTGTTGGGACCTCAAAAGGAAGTCCCATGGCCTCCAGCTCTTTAGGTTGGACCACAGAGGGTTCGGCGAGTGAAGGTGGGCTGGCTGTCCGTGTTGATTCTGCCAAAGATTTTCCTATGGAGCCTGAGGAGACTGATGTCGTCGTCGAGGAATTTCAGATAGAGACTGCGGCCACGACGGTTGAGGCGATACCACGTCTTGGTAACATTTTGATTTTCCATGAGTAATTTTCTCTTGATGTTCATTACGCCTTGCTAAATCAAAGTTTTACCACAGGTGTTCTGCCCTTGGGCGCATCGACTTCAAGGAAGCTAGCCAATCCTCCTGAGGGGATCAGGGGTGATGCGTGTACTTCGACCGCGGCGGATGCTGCTGAGTTGGATGCCTTGTATCACGGCCTGCCCTCCTATCAACCTGAACCGGCAAGTGGCCTTAAAGAGATCGAGGGGACAGTGGTTACGGAACCAATCTCACTTCCAACTACGTCGGTAAGTGAACTGCCAGTGGTTTCACCAGCGCTGCCTATCCTGCCAATTGTGAAGCTGAAGGTGATTGCTAGTCCTATTTCTCTAACACTGGTTGTTGAGCCAACTCTCCAGGAAGTAATTACCAGTCCTACGTCGATTGTACCTAGTGTACTAGTTTCAATGAGGACTCCTCCGAGATCACTGACGATCCCTCATATTGCTCCAGCCAGTGCTTCTGCCATCCATTCCATAGTTATGTCAGTGAAATCGGTGGAAGCTTTACCTTTAGGGGCCACTCGTTCCCCGGGAGTAGTTGAACCAGAGAATGAATTTGTGACTGAGCTAGTCGACAGCTTTTATAAGGGCTTGAAGCAATCCATTGCTTTGGTCTTGAAGGGTTCAACTACCTCGTTTTTTGCTTTGAAGGTGGTCCTTTCTCGAAGTATTGACAGCATTCGAGACTTTAGAGGGGATGACCAGGCCGCCACATTGGAGCTTCTGGTGGACAAGCTTGAGAGGGATGTGGACGAATGGCGCCGTCTCAGCCATTCATATATGGAGTCTTCAGTTAATGACCAGCTTGCACACCTCGCTGCTCAAATGCATGAAGCTCATCTTGCCACTCAAGAAGCAGCTAAGGTTATTTTTTCTGACCTGAAATCCTTGGAGATAAGGAAAGTAGAACTTGGGGATGTCATAGATGCTTCTAACAATGCTCTTCTCGACGTTGAGGATAAAATCAAAAAGGCCAAGGAAATGATCAAGAAAACTAATCTTCTTTTGTCCAAGGCTGAACCGGTGCGTCTTGAGGAGATGGCACAGCTAGAGCAGCTTAAGGCTCAGAATGATGAAGTCCTGCAACAAGAACTGACACGGAGGGCAACTTTGATTGAAATTGAGGCTCGCCTGTTCCAGACGGCGAGCTTTAATGAGACCGAGTTGAGGCCGCAGGCACTTATCAGAGCTGTTGAGGAGAGGAAGAATAGGCTGGCCACTCTTGAAGAACGGATCAAGTCCTACGACTCACCCTCGTAGCTTGTAATCCGTGCATCCATGTATCCCTCTTTTGGAATCAATAAATTTTATTTGACTCCCTTGTTACATTTCCAACTTGTTTTATCTTCTGAATTTTCGATTCTTACTTTCAAGTTGTATTACAATCCTCGAAAGGAAATAAAATAATGGTATAACTAATCTAACCAGTGGTGATAAACTGATAGGGTTAGTTACACATTTGAGAAATAATTTGACAAAGAAATAGTCCTTACTGGACTGAAAAATGAGATTGGATATCCATCAGTTCAGAGGTGGTGAACTAGACATAACCGATTAGGGTTTACCAAACTCGAGGTGTTTACTGTTCAGAGGTGACAAATTGGACATGACAGTAAGCAAAAAGGGAGACTTGGCTATCTGTCGGTTCAGAGGTAACACGGACATAACCGATTGAGAAGCCACCAAGCTCGAAATTTTGTCATTCAGAGGTGACGAACTAGACATGATGACAAAGAAATAGTCCCTATTGGACTGAAAGATGAGACTTGACTATCTATCGGTTTAGAGGTAACAAGGACATAACTGATTGAGAAGGCATCAATCTCGAAATTTTGTCATTCAGAGGTGACGAACTGGACATGATGACAAAGAAATAGTCCCTACTGGACTGAAAGATGAGACTTGGCTATCTGTCGGTTCAGCGGTAGCATGAACATAACCGATTGAGAAGCCACCAAGCTCAGGATTTTGTCATTCAGAGGTGACGAACTGGACATGATGACAAAGAAATAGTCCCTACTGGACTGAAAGATAAGACTTGGCTATCTGTCGGTTCAAAGGTAGCGTGGACATAACCGATTGAGAAGCCACCAAGCTCAGGATTTTGTCATTCAGAGGTGACGAACTGGACATGATGACAAAGAAATAGTCCCTACTGGACTGAAAGATAAGACTTGGCTATCTGTCGATCCAGAGGTAACATGGACATAATCAATTGAGAAGCCACCAAGTTCAGAATTTTGTCATTCAGAGGTAACGAACTGGACATGATGACAAAGAAATAGTTCCACTGGGGGAAATAAGACTTGATTATTAACTCAATGAGGATTTTGATATCTCCTTCGGATGTTATTTGGAAGAAATTGTCAGAGGTATATTGTTAACGTGACAACCAGAAAAGTCTACTGAGGATTGATTATCAGAAACTCGCTGGGGAGTTAGGAAATGAGTCCCATAGAAGATCATGTATCAGAGAGCTTTGTGGGGACTTGTAAAGCAACTTGTCAGAGGTGTGATGTTAACTTGATAAGGATTCATTTACTGTTAGAGGTGCTTGAACATAACAGTAATTTGAATGGACCTGCCATTCTGTTGAAGAGAATGACAAGCGGGGTTTATTCACTGGGGATATTGGTTTTATCCGTTGGGGAGTAGATTATAGTCTTGCTATCAGAGGTTTAGTGTTAACATGATAGGTTAGACTCATCATTTTGCAAGGGATATGAATACCTTTATATGTAGTCTTACCATTCCATGGATGGGAATTGGTAGGTGATTTTGTAGAGGGAATCAAATGGGAACAAGTCTCTTAGGATTTTTAGCAAATCCTCAGCCATCAACAGATTTGGTATGCCTTTACCAACTACCATTTGAGTCGGGCTAACCATGCTGTTCCCCTCAGCATGATGAGTTGTCAAGGACTCATGTTGGGCTTAAAGGCCAACATTTTCCTCTATCCTAAACTGCTGAATCAATGAGAACAGCTCCCTTAGGATTTTTAGCAATTCTCAGCTGTCAACGGATTTGGTATGCCTTTACCAACTACTGTTTGAGTCAGGCTAGCCATGTTATTCCCCTCAGCATGATGAGTTGTCAAGAACTCATGTTGGGCTTAAAGGCCAACATTTTCCTCTATCCTTAATTGCGGAATCAAATGAGAACAAGTCCTTTAAGATTTTTAGCAAATCCTCAGCTGTCATCAGATTTGGTATGCCTTTACCAACTACCGTTTGAGTCGGGCTAGCCATGCTATTACCCTCAGCATAATGAGTTGTCAAGGACTCATGTTAGGCTTAAAGGCCAACATTTTCTTTTATCCTTAACCGTTAGAGGTGTTGGATTATTTGGTTACTGTATTCGTAACCTTGATTCTTCTCTGAGACAACCAGTATACGATCAGCTCGATACTGGTTTATGGTCATATGATCTCATTTAGAGAAAGAGAGGAGCACTCCTTCTGTATATCTTGGATTTGAAGATCTTGATCAGAGGTGTAATGTTTACTTGATCATGAGAAGGATCTATCAAGGATAATACCTCTTTAAGAACTTGTCGTTGATGGGCATCATGAGTAAATCACCATCTGAAGTCATAAGGCGATATGCCCCGTTTGAATAGATTGTTTCTATTACAAACAGTTCTTCTCATTTGGGCTGAAATTTGCCTTTGGTTTTGTGCGTCATGGTCATCGGTCGTCTGACGGCTAAAACCAAATCTCCTTTCTGGAAGACTCTTTACTTAACCTTCTTATTGAAGGCTTTTGAGATCTAGGCTTGATACAACTCAATGTGTTGCTGAGCTTGTAACCGCTTCTCATCTAGGGCTTTGAGCTCCTGAAGTCGCAATCGATCATTGTCCTCCTTTGTCATCTTAGTCATCAAAGTGACTCGTAATGACGACATCTGGATTTCTAACGGTATGACTGCTTCACACCCGTATACCAAGGGAAAAGGTGTATTACCTGTCGAGGTCCGAATTGTAGTTCGGTAGGCCCAAAGACATTCACTAAGCTTCTCATCCCAGTCTCGCTTATTTGAGGAAACGAACTTTTTGAGTAGCTTAATGATTATCTTGTTGAATGCTTCCGCCAAGCCGTTAGCGGCGGGATTATAAGCAGTTGAAGCCACATTCTGAATTTGGTATTTATCACAGAATCGATAGAATACCTGACTTGCAAATTGGGGACTGTTATCATGGATGATCCGCCTACGGACACTAAATCGATGGATGACATGGTGTTTGATGAAATTAACCACATTAGAAGTTTTAACTTCCACCAGTGGTATAGCTTCTGCCCACTTTGAAAAGTAATCGGTTATTGCTAAGATAAACCGGTGATTTCTCGTTGAGGAGGGGCTGATCAGCCCTACGACATCGATTCTCCACGCTTCAAATGACCATGAAGTAACAGTTGGATGAAGCAACTCTGGAGGCTGATGTATGAAGTTCACATGGATTTGGCAGGCCTTACACCTTCGCGCATACTGGATAGCATCGGCTATCATGGTTGGCCAATAATATCCAAGCCTGTGCAATCGATCCTTGAGTTTTGGACCTGGCTGATGAGCTCCGCATATGCCGTCGTGCGCTTCTTTAAGCACTTCCTGTGCTTCTAAATTAAAACAGCGGAGGAGGATACCGTCGTATGAATGACAGTAAAGTGTCTTCAGAGTTGGATCATAGTAAAAGCAGAGAGACATTTGCCTGATAGATGCCACTTCTTTAGGGTTATCCGGCAGCAAATCATACAAAACATAGTCGATGAGGAGAAATCGCCAATCTCTCGGTTGAAGATCTGTCAAGATATTAAAGATCTCTTTGATTCTCAACATATGTTTAGAGAAAATAAGGTGTCGGGTTGCCACTGTAAGGTGATACTTGGTGTCTACTGGCAAGGCTAGCGTTGTTGCTAATGCAGCCAGAGCATCGGCCCTAGTGTTCTGGGATCGAGACACGTGACTGATGTAAAAGTCATCAAATAAATTAGCTATTTCGATGACTGCATGATAATAAGGTACCAAATCTTCGTGACGGATCTTATATTCGCCTTTAACCTGATTGACAATCAGTTTTGAATAGCCATAAGCTTCAAAGTAGCGTACCCCCATTTCATGAGTGAGCTGAAGACCAATGAGTAGAGCATTGTATTCTGCCACATTATTAGAGCATGATTCCGTCAGAGAAAATGCTCTAGGAAGGACATGATTTTGTGGAGAGATAAACACAACCCCCACACCGGCAATGATCTTGCCTTTAGGGCCTATTTGTGATGCTCCATCGAAGAACATCTACCAAACTTCATCCTCTGAAGTTATATTGGATTCGAAGACTTCATCAGGAATATCTTCATGAAGTTTTGAGCTTTCCGGAACCGGATGAGCAGCCAAGAACTCTGCAAGTGCCTGGCCTTTAACCGCCTTCTGAGGGACAAAGAGCATGTCGTACTGAGACAAAAGGAGGGCCCATTTAGCTAATCTTGTATTTAATGATCCTGATTTCGTCATGAGAAGACGTAAAGGATTCACTCTGGAAATGACATGTATGGTTTGGCCGACCAGATAATGTCGTGTCTTCTGAATAGCAAAGATAAGAGCTAAGCATTCTTTCTCAATAGGATTATAGCAAGATTCCGCCCCTATCAGAGTCCTGCTCAGATAATAAATAGCTTGTTCGTGATCATTATCATCTTTTTGAGCAAGCAGAGCACCGAGAGAATGGTCCATAACTTTCACATAAAGTAGGAACGGTTTCCCTGATGTGGGAGCTACTAAGACTGGAGGTTTTGTGAGATATCTTTTGATATCTTCGTAAGCTTCTTGACGGGCTTGATCCCATACAAAAGAGACACCCTTTTTCATGAGTCGGGTGAACGGTTGACAGCGGCCTGAGAGATTTGTGATGAATCTTTTGATATAAGCCAGTCTACCTTGTAGGGCCTTAAGTTCTTTGAGATTCTTAGGTGGATGCATGTTCTGAATGGCTTTGACTTTGTCCGGGTGAAGATGAATTCCTCTTGATGTAACAATAAACCCAAGGAATTTGCCACTCGAAACCCCCAAGAAGGATTTTGCTGGATTCATCTTCAGTTGATGAGCCCGCATTATATCGAACATCGTTCTCAAGTCGTGAAGGTGGTCACTCTTATTGCGGCTTTTGACAGCAATGTCGTCGACATAACATTCTACCGTTTTTCGAAGGTAATCACGAAAAATCATACTCATTGCCGCTGATAAGTTGCTCCAACGTTCTTTAGTCTGAAGAGCATCACGGTATAACAGTATACCCCCAACGATATTCGGAATGAAGTATACTTTCATCTCCTAGATACATCTTAATTTGATTGTACCCTGAAAAGTCGTTCCATAAAAGACATCCTTTCGAATCCGCAGGTATTGTCAATTATGACATCGGTGATGGGTAATGGGAATTCGTCTTTAGGACAGGCTGTATTGAGATCATGGTAGTTGATGCAGATCCGTATTTTCTCATTCTTCTTGAGAACGGGAACGATATTAGTAACCCAATCTGGATGTTGTTCCTCCCATATGAAGCCGCATGCAATGGGCTTATGAACTTCGACTTCAATAGCCTCCATAATGTTCGGGCGAAACTGGTGTTGCTGCTGCTTGACAGGCTTGGCGTCAGGTCTGATGTTCAAACGATGCATGGCTACTTGTGGATCAAGTCCGGACATGTCTTCATAGTTCCATACAAAGACATCTATATACTTCTTTACAAGTATCATCAATTCTTCTCTTTCTGTGAGTGATAAACTTTCACTTCTAAAGATGAGCTTAGGGTGATCTTGATTACCCAAGTTAACCTGGATCACCTTATCTTCAGTAGGTGGTTCGCGTTATTTGAATCGCTTTTCTCACTGAAGATCCAATTGTTGAGCCCATGGTTCCTCATCAGTAGCTTCTGCTGGCTCCAATTGGCTGCTTGAAGTTATATTAACAGTGAGCTCTTTGAACACCGTTCCCACACTGACGTCCGAGTCTCATTCGGAGGAAGAGACAGTGTGATGGGATTGGTTTGTTATCTTCAGATAGAACCGTTGCTGGCGGTGTGGTGTAACGTATCCCAACCCCCTGCGTGTGTTATCATAGTAATTTATTGGCTTTCTTTTTGGCACAAAATTACGCAGGAAACCACACCTTCCTTTTCCAAAATTCAAGCCCTTCCCATGCTGCAGGTTGTATCCTATTTTTCTCATCATATGCTGCGTTGATCGTGCATAATGAGAAAACTATAGGGTGTCTGAGTCTGAACTTGAATTCGCAGCTGCAGACCTTTACAGTTGGGCTTTACTGAATATTATTAGTAATTGACCCTCTTTGGATGGAGGAACCACTAAAGCGGATCCTTCTATGAATTCCACGGGTGTAGTTGATGCACTTGGTTTATGTAAGGACATGTGCAGAGAACTATCCGTAATGGATTCAAGCAATTCGACACTCACAGGATAGTCAAAGGAAATATTGTCATTAATTACCCATTCGCCCTCATCTTCAGAGAGTGTTTTACATTGGGGATTATTAAAACACGCTATAATTAGTTCACTGACCAAAATGGCTGGCATGTCTGCTTCAGACTCTGAATCTGCCTCATTGCCACTATCATCGTTGTCCGATGACGATTCTTTAGGTGTTTTGTCGACCTTCTGATATAGAAGAGCATCAGTAAAGTAGTTCTCCATCCTTTGAATGGTTGCTTCTCAGTGAAGACAGTTCGTACTGTTGCATCATCTTCAACATACTTGAAGCACTAACGCAGAGTAGAGGGAACGATCCTGTAACGCCCCGATCCTGGCGGATACGGAGACATTACTGCAACGTATATACGCAAGTCAGAAGTACCTTCACGTATATACGCTAAGCATCAGTACAGGCAAGAATCAGAGTACGGAAGCAAGTGGTGCATTATACATTCCAACACATGAGTATAATTACAAAGTTATCACCAGAGGTGATCCAATATTACATGAATATTACATCACTGACATGCGCAATTGCGGGATTACAAGCAGATGTACATGGATGAATAGTACAAAAGGGCACTCACGAGTTTACTAAAGGAAAACTCGAGAGGCACACAGGGGGCCTGGAAGGATAAGACTCTGGACGGTCTGCTGGAGATCCACGCTACCGCTGCGCCACTCTGATCAGCAACTGGGAGAATCCACACGCTCCAAGCTCCATGACCTGGACATGAGAATCCAGGGGAGTCAGATGAAACTCCCAGGCGAGTGGTGATACAAAAGCCAAGTGGCGAGCAAGGGTAAGCACATGAATAGTGATAAAACCAAATAAAGCCGAGGGCGAGCAAATCTGATTGTATGGTTTCAGATCACGGCTCCATAAGACTAGTACGTCGAAGGAATAATCCAAACAAGGAAACCCTCATCTATATACCCTTATCTTATGTCACCATAATCTAAGCACATACAATCCGACTGCACTCAGGGCATGATAAGATAATGAACAGGAGGCAGATGGATACCAGGGATAAAGCAGGGCATGAGCAGTTAATACTATAATTCTCATAAAACCGGAAATCCGAGGTAAAACCAGCACAAACAATATGGTAAAAATGAAAGGGCATTATATAAGCTTAAGCTACGGCCTCATGAGACTAGTACCTCGAGGGAGTAATCCAAACAAGGAAACCCTCATCTATATACCTTTATCTCATGTCACCGTAATCCAAGCGTATACAACACCCACAATTAGCGTCTTATTATTGTTATTATTATTATACTCGTCTTACCCTGATATCTAGCTATGTGAACTAGCGTCCCAGCACACATAGATCCATATCCGAGTAAAGCAAGGTTGTTATTGGAAACCAGCGGGGGTATCAACGAACTATGTTTACAGTGGGTCCCGTACATACCCGGGACCACGGCCCAGGATGTTCCGCTGCTTGGTGACGGAACCTGCCGCAAGGCTAACAGGAGGGACTTATTGTATGCCCTTATCATGATTCAGGAGGAGGGAGCCAGCACTCCCCTCGGTCGCCTGGAGGCCCACAGGTCAGACCGGAAGTTTTAGTTGCACAACATGCCTAATACCACTGTAAACACGAACACATATTGATAGCCGCATGTTTCCCCCGACCCGATGCAAGTTGTTCCTTTTATGATTTGTTAGGTTAATTATCAATTTACGGGAATAACAGGAACAGGACATGATCAGGAATTCAGGAGTTCAGGTCACTGTATATAATACAGGATAACAGGTCACTGATCATGATACAGGATATCAGGTCACTGTACATAGTACAGGATAACAAGGCAGGGTTCCCGTAAATGTGATAATCACAGGTCAAGTATATCATGCTGAGTGTCAAGGGATAGCATGACAAGATGATGATATTAGACAGGTAACCAGTCATGTCAAGAGATTGATATAGTCCGGTGGCAAGTCATGTCATAACAAGGGGTCTTGCCAAGCGGAGACAGGTCCGATGTTAGGTGATAACACATCAGCTGACAGGTGATATACATGTGTTAAAAGTAATATGAAAACGACAAGTAGTATAGACAGGTGTCAGGCATGAAGTAATGGCATGGGGTAGAATAGTAGCTGAGCACAAACAAGCGGAGCTGAGCAAGCTGGAAGTACAGACAGCAAACAGTATTTAACACTGGAGCGTCTGGCGAGGTCACCGGGACGACTCGACTGAAGTACGAGCAGTAAATCCGGCAGCAACTCGCCTAGACGAATCTAGTGGTAAAGCGCTGAACGCTGATCATGATAACCAGGCGGAGCTGAGAAACCTGACGATCCCAATCACGCCTCTTCCGAGACAGTGAGGGACCGGAGGCTGAACTGAGAGACCTGCCGGTCCCAATCACCTCTCTTTCGAGATAGTGAGTGACCGGAGGTTGAAGGGTCCGGAAGCCAAGTATGGTATAAGGCAGTACAATACATCACAGGCATGGTATGAGTACAAGAAGTAAACTACCCTAGTACAAGCATTCGTCACAGAGCAATACATGTCCAGATATAGGCACTCGGCCATACACAGATACAGGGACTCAGCCCAATACAAAATACATGGAAACAGGGAATAAAATATATGTCGACCCAAATGGAGGCGAGAGCGAGAACACTCGCCTAAATCACCGGAAAGCCGATAAGTCTGGAATCCATGGAACTTGTGCACGCGCCATAATTATAATAATATATAAATATTTAGAGGAAGAAAGTGAAGAGGAGAGAGGAGATACAGGGAGACGCGGGTTTGACAGTGAGACGCGAGGGTCGCAGACGCGGGAGTCGCGTCGCAGGAATAACAGACGCGGGAAAGAGCAGACGCGGGGATCGCGTCGCGGAAAGTACCAGACGCGGGAATCACAGACGCGGGAGTCGCGCTGCGAAGATACCTCAAACGCGGGGTTGAGATCCGCGTTAGGAAATAATCAGAGAGGAGGAAAGGTGATTCCTTTGCTGCGCCCGACGAAGGGAGGTTCGGCCCCAATCCAAAAGGAGGGTACCGGCCCTAAGTCTTGGCAACGGAGAAGAACGCGGCCCCAATCCAAAAGGAGTGGCCGGTTCTAAATCTTGGCAACGGGGAAGAACGCGGACGCGGACGTGGGGTCCGGGTCGCGTTAGCACGAGGAGATCACATACGCGGGTATCAGTCCCGCGTCGTGACGACACGAGAGGGACACAGACGCGGGCGTTGGCTCCACGCTGCGTTGATACATTAACGCGGAGGCCGCGTTACGGATTGCCTGGACGAGGGGGAGAGACCCGCGTCGGCAAGTCACAAAGGGGGACAGGGAGTTGAGGCGAGAGAGGGAAAGTCCCAGGAAAGAGAGAGAGAGAATGTCCAAAGGAGAGAGAGAGAGAGTCCAAGGGAGAGAGAGAGATGCAGAGAAACGCAGGGAGAGAGAGAGTGAGATTCGGATCCAGGGAGAGAGAACAGGGGCTGCTCTCGCAGCCCCTCCCCACACAAGGAGGGCCCACGAGGCCGTGGGCCCTGGAGGACTGGCCGCCGGCCAGGTGGCGCGCCGGGCGGCGCCGGCCGCCGGCGGAGGAAGAGGGGGGCAGCGCCCCCCCAACAGAGAAGGGAGGGGGGCTGTTGCCCCCCTCCAGCAGAGAAAGAGGGGGGCCTTGCCCCCCTCAACACACGCACAGGGGGCCCAGCCGGGCCCCCTGGCCGCCCACAGCCGCCGGCACAGCGCCGGCGGCGCCAGAACAGGGGTGGCGCCGACCACCCCAAGAAAGAAAGGAAGGAGGGGGGCTGTGCCCCCTCCACAGCAAATGCACAGGGGGCCGGGTGGCCCCCTGGCCGCACCCAAGGGCCGCCGGCCGCTGCCGGCGGCGGCCTTCCCACGCCGGGGAAGGCCGGAGGAGGAAGGAGTCGGCGGCGAGGTGGTTGCCGTGGCCGAAATCATGGAGGAGGAAGAGAGAGAAAGAAGTTGGGGAAATTGGTATGTGGAGAAGAAAGAGAAGGAGATAGAGAGAGAGAATTGTGGGAGAAATTAGGAAGTGAAGTGAGAGAGAGGAAGAATTTGGGGGGAAGAGGAAGGAGACGTGGTTGTCGCTGGCGCCAGGGGAAGGAGAAGAAGGAAGGAAGAAAGAGAAAAAGAAAGAAAAATGAAATGAAAAAGAAAAAGGAAAAGGAAAGAAAATAAAAAGGAAAAGAGAAGGTATGGTGGGATGTGATGGGATGTGATGGGGAGTAGGTAAGGGGTGTCGCCCACGTGGAGGGGATGGGCTGGAGTGTCGGTGGAAGAGAAAAGAAAGGAAAGAAAGAAAGTAAAAGATTCCATAAAATAATAATATAATAATATGGGCGCGAAATCGACTGTTCCAGAAAATTCCCCAAAAATACCCAGAGGTAGAAAACGTCATCCTGAGGAATAATACGAAATCGGTTTTCAGAAATAAAATCCCGTTTTCAAACTAAAAATCCGGAAGTCCACCGCCGATACCGGTCCACACCGGGTCGGCCGGATTTTGATAAATTCTGAAAAATCCCAGAAAATGTATTAAAGAATAAAATATGATTTCAAGAAGTAAAGTGAAAGCGAAATTCGGAAATTCAATTCCAATTGTAAACTAAAAATCCTGGAATCAACCAGCGATACTGGCCGATACCGAATCCGGTGGAATTTTCATAAATTCATAAAATCCTCAGAAAAAGTATTTAGATAGGAAATGTGATTTTAAGAAATAATGTCTAAAAGCACTTCTCGTGATTCCAATTAGTTTATAAATTAAAAATCCGGGAATCAGTCAGCGGCACTGGCCGACACCGGTTTTGAAGATTTCCAATTTAATTCAGGAAAATCCCAAAAAATCATAGAAAATCTAAAATATTGGAAAACGATGTTCAAAACTGAAATCGGTCAAATCGGAATAGTAAAAAGACCAAATCGAGTAATACTCTAGGATCGGGCCCTCGGTTCAGACTAGGGCTGACTCCGAGTCCACGAATCCAAATCCAAGACAAAACGTTCATATGTATAATTCATAATACAAACAAATACAAGAAGTAAATCGAAAAAATACGATCGAAAAATACGAATACGCAACTAAGTACGTATTCCGGGAACGGGGTGTTACACTCCATCCACCTTACAAAAAATTGCGTCCTCGCAATTTCGATAAGGGGTGAAATGAACACAAAAAGATAGGAATGAGGATTATGCCAATCAAGATATGAATAACTATGAGCTGATCTCCCAGATTGACTAAACGGCTCACTCAGGACTATAGCATCGCTGCACTTCTGCCGTATACGTACATCCTCTGACGGTGCCATAATAATACTGATCTGATGTCTGCTTATAAAAGAACACTGCCAGAACTTCAAAGGACTAACCCATTCTGAACAATATAAAGTGAGCTGACTTGGTAAGATAATCAATAATACTTCGATCAGACTGTGAGCTAAAGCTAATGAAATCCATAGTGCTGAAGTCCATAATATAATATAAAACCCTGCATAGTAAGATGTTATCCTTTTGCAGTAGAATCACTGACGGGCTGCATACTGGGCTTTGTTAACTCTGAAAGACGTAGCCAAGAATATAGAATAACTGTGAAGAATTTGGAATACTGACTTATGAATGATAAACCGACTGCAGATGAAACAGGAAGAAGATATCTGAGCCCTGCAAGATTTGTAGAATGGATCATTGACAAGGCCATGGCGATAGCTCAGATATAGTGATGGAACTCTGTTCAGCAGATCCATAAAAGCACGCTGGGCAGAAGAAATCCGAGGAATGGCTAGAGTGCTAAGCACTGAAGGGACTAGCCACGGATGAAACCAAGCCTAGATGAGGTCATCGCGTAACACAGCTCAGGTGTTAAACATTAGGGTACCGCGAAGCTAACGCTCTACGAGGCTCGCATATGGCGTAGCTCACGTGGCGAAGCCAGCGCGTAACACAACGCTAAATGCTAAGCACCAGGGTGCAGCGAAACTCACACCTGGTTAGGTTCACGGATGACTAGAACACGACCCTCGCTTAGCGAGGCTAGCGGAGCCTTTGGTCCATCAAATCAATAAAAACTGCCAGGAGTTATTGGCTCTGAGAATATGATCAAGAAATCACAAGAATAGAAATGAGTCTCGAATTCTGTCTTCTAAATAGTAACTTGACTGCAGATTAGCTCTGAGAATACCCGAGTTCTATGAACATAGTCCAAGAAATCATGATCGCTATTAGAGAAATAAAAATAGAAAATACCATAACTCTGTCTGCCAGAAGTCCTGATTCTGAATTACTGTTATATACTGACACTCCTCATGAAATGATGCAATCTATCTGACTATATAAGTGACGACTACTCTGCTTGATGTACTAGTCTTCCATGATGTATCCATAAATACAAGAATATAATGCAAGGCCGAAGATCTGCCCAGTATAAGACAATGTGATATACCAGAGTCGAGGAATGCCAGAACATAATGAGAGTGACTACATCTGCCTGCTATTACCTCTCTAGCCACGCATATCTTAAGTTGGCATAAAGGTTATAAAAATCAGAATAGCAAAAATAGGAAAGATAGGAATCATGAAATAAGGAGAAAAATAGGACGGACTAGGATGATGGTGATAGGACAATGGGGAGAATATGATATAGAGAAGTTTACCAACTCCCGGACATAATAAAATGGGGATAATAATTACGGTCAGTACTTCAAGGATTCCTCCTTCAGATATCGAACACCCTTCCCGTCTTTACCCCATCATATAGAGCATCCTGACTTCTTCTTCAGCCAGATCATATGTTTGCTTCCCTTCATCATGTGCCCTAGTTCTGGGTCTCCTTTGTATATGACTCCATGCTGGATGCTAGGGATGAAGCGAGGCTATTCTGACAGTAGGTCCTAGATTCCCTCACGACGGTGATACTGGATGGGTTGATCTGATCGGTGTAATGTTCTCTGCTTCCTTGAACAGACCGTCACCTTTCAACTAATCTCTGAACCCGTGTATGACATAATTCATAGCCTTTCTGGTGGTTGTGTTGTAGATGCCCAGCTCCAGACAATATCCACCGGTCATATGTTGTGGGCAGGGTTAGAGGGATGGCTTAGCTAGTAGGGCGTCCAGAGGCCTGTCTGAGCCTTTACTTCCATCAATTAAGAGGGTCTCTTTACCAACTTCATCTGCAACTCATCCTAATCTTTCTCCTCTGGGTCCATTCCACTTCCCGGATGATGACAAAAGAACTTGAGAATACCCCTTGGGCTGCTTGGGGTAAGAAACATCCTGCTCTTCACCTTCATTTCTCACTTAAGATATTGCTTGCTCAGTTCTCCTTGTCGGCCACCATGTAAAACACCGACCGACTCTGCCTTAGGAATTTTGCGGTGTACTTATTTACAATCCAATCCCCCTACCGCAATTTGATAAATCATTCTTTCATTTCTTCCTGGGCTATTACAGAGAAGAATCTTCCTATAGAAATCCTTCGAGAACTAGTCCCGAGTGTTGGGCTTTCCCAGTCTCGCTGCTTCCGCCAACTACTACATCCAGGCTACATCTTCTAACTGAATCTTGATCATTTTCACCTAGTTCTCGTCAGGGACCCAAGTTGACTTAGAAGATCCATCAGGTTTACTGACCACTGCTATGCATCCAGGGCTTCTCCATGCTTGAAAAGATTGCTGGCTGTAATTTCCTGAAATCTAACATGTCGCCTGGCTTCTGTTCCCGGAGTGCAACCAATGATCCTTGGTGCGGGACCTTCGCCTGTACTTGATCGTGTCTCATCATATCTTGCAGAGATAGTCTTAAATCAAGATTTTCTCCATTAGGGTTACCCTAGGAAGAACCAGAACCGTTATGATTTCCCCATCTTTTCATGTCCGAGTTGGTCCAAGAATAACAAGAAACTGAAGTATGAAAGGATAGGATAACTTCAGAATTTCAAGGATAAGATTATCAAGAGAGAATGGATAACTTTGTACTTGTAGTTGGATTGTATAACCAAGACTCATGCTTTCCAGTTGCAAATTTCTTTACCATTAATTTGCCGTCTGGACGTACTGAGGAGGTGAGAGCCTAGGCTCTGATACCAACCTGTAACGCCCCGATCCTGGCGGATACGGAGACATTACTGCAACGTATATACGCAAGTCAGAAGTACCTTCACGTATATACGCTAAGCATCAGTACAGGCAAGAATCAGAGTACGGAAGCAAGTGGTGCATTATACATTCCAACACATGAGTACAATTACAAAGTTATCACCAGAGGTGATCCAATATTACATGAATATTACATCACTGACATGCGCAATTGCGGGATTACAAGCAGATGTACATGGATGAATAGTACAAAAGGGCACTCACGAGTTACTAAAGGAAAACTCGAGAGGCACACAGGGGGCCTGGAAGGATAAGACTCTGGACGGTCTGCTGGAGATCCACGCTACCGCTGCGCCACTCTGATCAGCAACTGGGAGAATCCACACGCTCCAAGCTCCATGACCTGGACATGAGAATCCAGGGGAGTCAGATGAAACTCCCCAGGCGAGTGGTGATACAAAAGCCAAGTGGCGAGCAAGGGTAAGCACATGAATAGTGATAAAACCAAATAAAGCCGAGGGCGAGCAAATCTGATTGTATGGTTTCAGATCACGGCTCCATAAGACTAGTACGTCGAAGGAATAATCCAAACAAGGAAACCCTCATCTATATACCCTTATCTTATGTCACCATAATCTAAGCACATACAATCCGACTGTACTCAGGGCATGATAAGATAATGAACAGGAGGCAGATGGATACCAGGGATAAAGCAGGGCATGAGCAGTTAATACTATAATTCTCATAAAACCGGAAATCCGAGGTAAAACCAGCACAAGCAATATGGTAAAAATGAAAGGGCATTATATAAGCTTAAGCTACGGCCTCATGAGACTAGTACCTCGAGGGAGTAATCCAAACAAGGAAACCCTCATCTATATACCTTTATCTCATGTCACCGTAATCCAAGCGTATACAACACCCACAATTAGCGTCTTATTATTGTTATTATTATTATACTCGTCTTACCCTGATATCTAGCTATGTGAACTAGCGTCCCAGCACACATAGATCCATATCCGAGTAAAGCAAGGTTGTTATTGGAAACCAGCGGGGGTATCAACGAACTATGTTTACAGTGGGTCCCGTACATACCCGGGACCACGGCCCAGGATGTTCCGCTGCTTGGTGACGGAACCTGCCGCAAGGCTAACAGGAGGGACTTATTGTATGCCCTTATCATGATTCAGGAGGAGGGAGCCAGCACTCCCCTCGGTCGCCTGGAGGCCCACAGGTCAGACCGGAAGTTTTAGTTGCACAACATGCCTAATACCACTATAAACACGAACACATATTGATAGCCGCATGTTTCCCCCGACCCGATGCAAGTTGTTCCTTTTATGATTTGTTAGGTTAATTATCAATTTACGGGAATAACAGAACAGGACATGATCAGGAATTCAGGAGTTCAGGTCACTGTATATAATACAGGATAACAGGTCACTGATCATGATACAGGATATCAGGTCACTGTACATAGTACAGGATAACAAGGCAGGGTTCCCGTAAATGTGATAATCACAGGTCAAGTATATCATGCTGAGTGTCAAGGGATAGCATGACAAGATGATGATATTAGACAGGTAACCAGTCATGTCAAGAGATTGATATAGTCCGGTGGCAAGTCATGTCATAACAAGGGGTCTTGCCAAGCGGAGACAGGTCCGATGTTAGGTGATAACACATCAGCTGACAGGTGATATACATGTGTTAAAAGTAATATGAAAACGACAAGTAGTATAGACAGGTGTCAGGCATGAAGTAATGGCATGGGGTAGAATAGTAGCTGAGCACAAACAAGCGGAGCTGAGCAAGCTGGAAGTACAGACAGCAAACAGTATTTAACACTGGAGCGTCTGGCGAGGTCACCGGGACGACTCGACTGAAGTACGAGCAGTAAATCCGGCAGCAACTCGCCTAGACGAATCTAGTGGTAAAGCGCTGAACGCTGATCATGATAACCAGGCGGAGCTGAGAAACCTGACGATCCCAATCACGCCTCTTCCGAGACAGTGAGGGACCGGAGGCTGAACTGAGAGACCTGCCGGTCCCAATCACCTCTCTTTCGAGATAGTGAGTGACCGGAGGTTGAAGGGTCCGGAAGCCAAGTATGGTATAAGGCAGTACAATACATCACAGGCATGGTATGAGTACAAGAAGTAAACTACCCTAGTACAAGCATTCGTCACAGAGCAATACATGTCCAGATATAGGCACTCGGCCATACACAGATACAGGGACTCAGCCCAATACAAAATACATGGAAACAGGGAATAAAATATATGTCGACCCAAATGGAGGCGAGAGCGAGAACACTCGCCTAAATCACCGGAAAGCCGATAAGTCTGGAATCCATGGAACTTGTGCACGCGCCATAATTATAATAATATATAAATATTTAGGGGAAGAAAGTGAAGAGGAGAGAGGAGATACAGGGAGACGCGGGTTTGACAGTGAGACGCGAGGGTCGCAGACGCGGGAGTCGCGTCGCAGGAATAACAGACGCGGGAAAGAGCAGACGCGGGGATCGCGTCGCGGAAAGTACCAGACGCGGGAATCACAGACGCGGGAGTCGCGCTGCGAAGATACCTCAAACGCGGGGTTGAGATCCGCGTTAGGAAATAATCAGAGAGGAGGAAAGGTGATTCCTTTGCTGCGCCCGACGAAGGGAGGTTCGCCCCAATCCAAAAGGAGGGTACCGGCCCTAAGTCTTGGCAACGGAGAAGAACGCGGCCCCAATCCAAAAGGAGTGGCCGGTTCTAAATCTTGGCAACGGGGAAGAACGCGGACGCGGACGTGGGGTCCGGGTCGCGTTAGCACGAGGAGATCACATACGCGGGTATCAGTCCCGCGTCGTGACGACACGAGAGGGACACAGATGCGGGCGTTGGCTCCGCGCTGCGTTGATACATTAACGCGGAGGCCGCGTTACGGATTGCCTGACGAGGGGGAGAGACCCGCGTCGGCAAGTCACAAAGGGGGACAGGGAGTTGAGGCGAGAGAGGGAAAGTCCCAGGAAAGAGAGAGAGAGAATGTCCAAAGGAGAGAGAGAGAGAGTCCAAGGGAGAGAGAGAGATGCAGAGAAACGCAGGGAGAGAGAGAGTGAGATTCGGATCCAGGGAGAGAGAACAGGGGCTGCTCTCGCAGCCCCTCCCCACACAAGGAGGGCCCACGAGGCCGTGGGCCCTGGAGGACTGGCCGCCGGCCAGGTGGCGCGCCGGGCGGCGCCGGCCGCCGGCGGAGGAAGAGGGGGGCAGCGCCCCCCCCAACAGAGAAGGGAGGGGGGCTGTTGCCCCCCTCCAGCAGAGAAAGAGGGGGGCCTTGCCCCCCTCAACACACGCACAGGGGCCCAGCCGGGCCCCCTGGCCGCCCACAGCCGCCGGCACAGCGCCGGCGGCGCCAGAACAGGGGTGGCGCCAACCACCCCAAGAAAGAAAGGAAGGAGGGGGGCTGTGCCCCCTCCACAGCAAATGCACAGGGGGCCGGGTGGCCCCCTGGCCGCACCCAAGGGCCGCCGGCCGCTGCCGGCGGCGGCCTGCCCACGCCGGGGAAGGCCGGAGGAGGAAGGAGTCGGCGGCGAGGTGGTTGCCGTGGCCGAAATCATGGAGGAGGAAGAGAGAGAAAGAAGTTGGGGAAATTGGTATGTGGAGAAGAAAGAGAAGGAGATAGAGAGAGAGAATTGAGGGAGAAATTAGGAAGTGAAGTGAGAGAGAGGAAGAATTTGGGGGGAAGAGGAAGGAGACGTGGTTGTCGCTGGCGCCAGGGGAAGGAGAAGAAGGAAGGGAAGAAAGAGAAAAAGAAAGAAAAATGAAATGAAAAAGAAAAAGGAAAAGGAAAGAAAATAAAAAGGAAAAGAGAAGGTATGGTGGGATGTGATGGGATGTGATGGGGAGTAGGTAAGGGGTGTCGCCCACGTGGAGGGGATGGGCTGGAGTGTCGGTGGAAGAGAAAAGAAAGGAAAGAAAGAAAGTAAAAGATTCCATAAAATAATAATATAATAATATGGGCGCGAAATCGACTGTTCCAGAAAATTCCCCAAAAATACCCAGAGGTAGAAAACGTCATCCTGAGGAATAATACGAAATCGGTTTTCAGAAATAAAATCCCGTTTTCAAACTAAAAATCCGGAAGTCCACCGCCGATACCGGTCCACACCGGGTCGGCCGGATTTTGATAAATTCTGAAAAATCTCAGAAAATGTATTAAAGAATAAAATATGATTTCAAGAAGTAAAGTGAAAGCGAAATTCAGAAATTCAATTCCAATTGTAAACTAAAAATCCTGGAATCAACCAGCGATACTGGCCGATACCGAATCCGGTGGAATTTTCATAAATTCATAAAATCCTCAGAAAAAGTATTTAGATAGGAAATGTGATTTTAAGAAATAATGTCTAAAAGCACTTCTCGTGATTCCAATTAGTTTATAAATTAAAAATCTGGGAATCGGTCAGCGGCATTGGCCGACACCGGTTTTGAAGATTTCCAATTTAATTCAGGAAAATCCCAGAAAATCATAGAAAATCTAAAATATTGGAAAACGATGTTCAAAACTGAAATCGGTCAAATCGGAATAGTAAAAAGACCAAATCGAGTAATACTCTAGGATCGGGCCCTCGGTTCAGACTAGGGCTGACTCCGAGTCCACGAATCCAAATCCAAGACAAAACGTTCATATGTATAATTCATAATACAAAACAAATACAAGAAGTAAATCGAAAAAAATACGATCGAAAAATACGAATACGCAACTAAGTACGTATTCGGGAACGGGGTGTTACAGATCCAGTTAGTATGGATCCAAGGTCGTCCTAGTAACAAATTATATGACGTGTCAGCGTCAATGACATAGCATGTTACTTCTGACTTCAGGCTCCCGATTCAGCAATATAGTCAGATCTTTCCAAGTGGGTGACTACTCCCTGCATTAAAGTCATATATTGTTGTAGCAGTTACGGACAACCGATATAGTGGTATGTCGAGGAAGTAGAGGAGCCTTTGGGTATGATGCTGAGTGCAGATCCTGGATCAACTTGTACCCTTTCAATGCATGTCGAACCAATGTATCCGGTGTAGTATAGTGGTCTATCGTGCTTATTATCTTTGAGAAGCATATCCTCAGCTGTGAAAGTAATAGCAGGCACTTTCGATTGTACATGGTGACATTCAGAGCAATAGAGCTGAATGTAATCTCTAGGGATTTCTGGCATATACGTTAGAAATGATTCTGAGTTAGCAAGTGCATCTCTGAGTGCTTCTCTTGTCTCTTTCGAGAGACGAAGGAGCTCGTGTATGGTGATACGAGCTGGGATATTAGCCAGCTGGGCCAACATGTCAAAGCGAAAAGGTGTATCAAGTCCTTGACTTGAAGGCTTTTTCAAGACAGGATCAAATCAGACTTCTTTCTGCTTCTCCTTTCCTGTTGTCGGGAGCGGAGCCGGTGTGGATATTTATTCTAACATTATCTGCTGTTGTGTCTCATCAGTAGCTTTCTCATACTGTTTTAAGTATGATTTTCCGGATCGAGTACCTGTTGGCTGAGGTACATCAGCCTGCGTCGTGCAAGCGTGCTTTTCCCCTTCAGAATTGCTGAGAGAAGCCGATGTCAGATTGCTGTCATCCGGCAAGATAGAGACAATATTGCAAGATTTCCTTCTTGATCTGGATTTCTTCGCATCCCATTGTTCGTCCTGGACGAGGTTTGGGTGTATCCACATGATTTTCCTGTTTCTAATGTCAAGGGAACAAGACCCTTACTCTCTTGAGTTTTGGCTGAAGAATGCTTTACTTCTAACCGTGCTTTAGGGATTGGGAAGGTCCCATCAGGAACTGTGACTTTTGGGGTTTTGCTAAACCCGAGGGTCACCATGTTCGCAGTGACTTTCTTTTGTTCTGACTTCAGAGTCAGAACTCCGACATCAACTAAAACTTGAATTTTGTCCTTGAGGATAAAGTACTTATTAGTAGGATGATGAACCATCCTATGAAAGAGGCAATAGTTGGGATCGTTCGTGCGTCCCACTTCGTGAGGGCATCGAACATCTGGCAGCTTAAGTTTATTCCCTTTGTGGAGTAAATGGAATATTGTGACCACCTGCTCGTCTTTGAAGGAGTACTGCTTCGGAAGAAACTTAGACTCCTGACTATTGAAGTCGCTCTGCTTGGTCTTCGAATGAACATCCCTGACAATTCAACGGACATAGTCTCTTTGCCTTTAGCTTGGGAAGACTGCGCCATGTCGTTGCGCCCCTTATTATTCACACCCCGTATGCTTTTAGGGGTAGATGGCTCGAACTTTTTAGCCGACTTTTCGGCTATCTCAGCTTGCTCGACCAGTTCTTTCCAGGTATGGGCTTTGATGGCTCCCATGCGAATCTCCACTTGGTCCAGAAAGTTATGCCTACATGTCTGCAAGAGCATAGATAATGGCATCCCTGCTGGGCACATCAGAGACAAGTTTCTGAACCGTTCAATGTAGTCATGGACGGATTCGCCCTTCTTCTACACGGTAGAGAGGAGTTTATCCATGGTTATCTCGGTATCGTCCTCATAGAAACGAGAAAGAAATCGAGTTTTCAGGTCATCCAGGAATTGATGGAGCCCTCAGGGAGACTTTAGAACCAGTCAAATGCTACCCCCTTTAAGGTGCCGATGAACTGTCTGGCCATGATAGCATCATTGTCTATAACATTACCGGTCTGAGACCAGAAGTAATAGATGTGCTGGTTTGGTTAGCTTTTACCATCATACGCATGTAACGTTGGTGGTTTGAATTTTGGCGGGTACGGTACTGAATCCCATTCCAAAGAGTAAGGACAGACTGCCCATACTTTCTTTAGTTCGTCCCTCTGAGCTAGGGACGCGATTTGAGCTTGGACGCCTTTAAGGACTTCGGCATCAATAGAAGAACTTTCCTTTGACCTCTCAGTCTTGGGTTGTTCATTGCTATGATGTCCTTCCTCATTATGATTACTCTCGATATCATTGTTGTTACGGTTGGTGAGGAGTTGGACGAGCATCTGCTGAATGTTGTCCAAGGCTTCCTGCTGAGCCTTAGAGGTTTGCTCTTGAGCTTTCAACCATCGGTCATCATTACCGTTATCAGCCATATTCACTGATACCCTATCTGTTCGTACCGAGCTGACTGTTACTGAAGAGGCATACTCACTGTCTTCGTCCTCCTCATCAGAACATTGAAATAATCTTCTCATTGGTTCTGGTGAGGTTACTGTAGTTGAGGAGGATAGCTGTTCGTAATTGTAGGATACTGCGACCCTAGATCTGGTGTTTCGGAAGACGGCTACTTCGTGCACCAAGACTTGGCGTAAGCCCGGACTATAATCTGGATCTGAAGAACTAGAGTGTTGACACTTAAAAAAGACAAGATTCTCATTGGTCCGAACGATGTCTAAACTTGTTGACATTTACAAAAGACAAGGGACAGACGAGCTGAAGACCAGTTTTCACCCACCTCCAAGGGACAAGGAAGCAGCTTGGACTCCACTGATCCAGCAAGCAGAACAGTGAACCCGGATTGTTTCTAAACAGACCTCAGCAGGTCTAAGATGCTAGCATTTAGCATTACATTAGCCCAAGGAGATAGCCTCGATTGAGAGGCTAGCATCATCCAGAGCATCGCCAGGAAGCTAACTGATAGCTTCGCCGAAAAGCCTCTTTTCGGACCTCGCCAAGAGTTACCTCTAGCTCCGGTATGAGCTTCAAAGCGGGCAGCTCCGATATCAGCCTGCTATGGTCAACCTTTGACCAATCAAACTCCTGATGAGATCGGATCCAATCTGATCAAATCCAATTAGGATTCAAATATGGCGGGTAATTGCCGCAATCTCTTGACTCTCTTGAAACGAGTAAGAGAATCAGAGAAAATCCTCCAACGAGATGGAAAGGATCAAAACAAATTGGAAAGATCGACCGACTTGCCATTTCCTAGCTCCGCAGAAGCTATCCTAGCCTCGCAGCAAGGCTACTTTCTAAATTCAAACAGATTCGGTTCAATCTGTTTCCATATCTTCAAAGGGGACGATTATACCCTTGCTTTCCCTATAAATAGCCCATCAAGGGTACAGGGACAGAGAGAGAGGAGAGCGGGAGAGACTTCAAAGAAAAAAAAAAGAGAGGACTCCACAAGCAGAGGCTTCTTTACAACGCACTGTGCGTTCTCGAATTCAGAGACTCTTTAGAGAAATACTTCTCTCTTTCAGGGTGGTGATACCCTAACAACCTCTTTTCCTCAAGGAATCTCCGGAACCAGGCGAGAAGGAATTCCTCACAGAAGGTGGTTTTGAGAAGTAGCAAGAGGGTTCTATCAACCCTCTATTCTCTGATTCCCGGAACCAGGCGAGAAGGGAATCTCATCGCTCGCATCGTCAAAGGGACAAAGTGGTCGCGCACTGACCAGACTCCTATCGGCACACTTCTCCAGAATCTCTGAGGAGATCTACTTGTAATCTTTTTTTTAAGAATACTTGTAATTTAGCTCCTCAAACTCTTTTTTGTAAGTTTTCCCCTTTGCAAACATAATGGAAAACAAGATGGCGACTCCGCTGGGGACTGTATTCTCCTCTGCTGAGAATCAAGTGTCGCAATGCGACGAACAGACCCTCGGGTCTATCTCTGAATTCAGAAAAGCCGGTGCAGCCAGATCTTCTCTGGCTAAATCTTCAAGCAAAGTCTCTGCGAGGACGGAAAAGGTTCCCTACAAACCTGCCGCAGTTCTCTGGCCAACAAGGAAATATGCCCGCAGCCCAGGTCCTGCACTTTTGAGAACCTGGTTATCCAGATCGCTCAAGGAAGATTTGAAGAAGTCCTCTCTGGGGGTGGCCTGACGCTTCGAGCACGGAAGCACAGGAAGGTCTTCATGACCAAGGTTTCAGATCAGAAACCAGAGGCGAAATTTGCCAGCACCCCACAGCCCGCTTGTGGCTATTCAGCTTCCCTGCGAACCTAGAAGACCCCTGTCAAGGCTGATATGAAAGCCTAAACAGGAGTCTTCAACCAAAGCTCCCGGTATAGTCATGCCGAGACTGCGCCTCTCCCGCGAAGAAAAGGGTAAGATGCCCATCTGCCCTGACGACGCTGCCAGCCATAAAGTCACGACGGCAATCATACCGTCGCCTGAATCAAGGGCAGCAAAGCCTTTTGTCAGCCTCGCTTCCACAAGCGAAGTTATTGTACCACAACGAATTCACTGGGTTCGCGGCCGCAAGGCTAAGACCGCAGTGTTATCTGAGGTTGATCCCTTCGCAGCAGAATAGCGGGCAAAGCACCACAGCGTGCTCCGCTTCCCAATTCATCAGGCACTAAGCTCGCACCCGTCGGTGAAGCTAGCGCAAAAGTACTATTCAGTACTAATCCCTTCTGCAGGGATAAGAAGAACGGAGCATCATCCCTTGTACGCTCCAGAAAGGCCTCTCCATGGGTTTGTTCAGGCTTTGTTGAGCCTAACATGCGACAATTCTTGACAAACAAGCGGGAATTGGAGTCTCTCCAAACCACTTCCCCTTGTTGTCAAAGAGGATGCCGACTTGTGACAATCCATTCAGCCCGCTGTCGGCAATATCCAATCAAGGCTGCATCTCCGCACCGTCAATCGGTGTTTGACCGGTTGTCCACACATGCCACAGAGAAGCATCATGAAAGTAGCACTTCGCGAGGCCCAGCCTTCGCGTCCGTCAACATGACCGAAGAGGACGAGAGCGACACAGGGAAGGTCATACATCTGATGATACCCCTTTCGGCTCCCCAGATCCAGATTATAGCCCGGGCTTGGGTGAAGTCTTGGTGCAAGAAGAAGGTGTTTTCCGAAACACCAGATCCAGGGTGGCGATACCCTATAATTATGAGCAGCCTTCCTCCTCGACGGTCCCAACCGTGCCACAGCCCAGGCGGTCACCCCAATCATCCGATGGAGAAGATGAAGACAGCGGGTATGCCTCTTCAGCAACAGTCAGTTCTGTGCGAACGGACAAAGCATCGGTCAATATGACCGATAACGCCAATGATGACCTTCGTCGGCGTTTGGAAGCTCAAGAGCAAACCTCCAGGACCCAGCAGGAAGCCCTGGACAATATTCAACAGATGCTTGCCCAACTCCTCAGCAATCGGGGCGGCGATGATACCGGAAGCCACCACGATGAGGAGGGACACTTTAGTAATGATCCGAAATCCAAGGGAGGTTCTTCCCTAAATGCTGAAGTCCTTAAAGGCCTTCAAGCTCAAATTTCATCCCTGGCTCAGAAGGATGAATTGAAGAAAGTGGGGGTAGTCCGTCCTTACCCACTGGAATGGGATTCAGTGCCATATCCGCCAAAGTTCAAACCACCAACGTTGCATACGTATGATGGTAAGAGCTCGCCCAATCAGCACATCTACTATTTCCGGTCCCAGACCGGTAATGTTCTAAACAACGACGCCATCATGGCTAGGTTGTTCATCGCACCTTGAAAGGGGTGGCATTCGACTGGTTCCGAAGCCTTCCTCAGGGCTCTATCAATTCCTGGGTCGACCTGGAAACTCGGTTCCTCTCTCGCTTCTATGAGGATGACACCGAAGTGACCATGGACAAGCTCCTTTCCACTGTGCAGAGGAAAGGCGAATCTGTCCGTGAATACATTGAGCGGTCAGAAATCTATCTCTGATGTGCCCACCAGGGATGCCTTTACCCATGCTTTTACAAACATGCAGACACAACTTCTTAGATCAAGTAGAAGTCCGCATGGGGGCTGTCAAAGCCCATACTTGGAAGGAACTGGTCGAACAAGCTGAGATAGCCGAGAAATCGGCTAAAAAGTTCGAGCCATCCGCCCCTAGAAGCAAATGGGGCGCGAACAACAAAGGGCGCAGCGATCTCCCGCAGTCTTCCCAAGCTAAAGGGAAGGAAATTATGTCCGTCAAGCTGACCGCGGACATGCAGTCAAAGGCCAAGAAGAGCGGCTTCAACAATCAGGAGCCCAAGTTCCCTCCTAAACAGTACTCCTTCAAAGACGACCAGGTGGTCACGATATTCCATCTGCTCCACAAAGGGAATAAGATGAAGCTGCCAGATGCTCGACGCCCTGATGAGATAGGGCGCACAAATGATCCAAGTACTGCCTCTACCACAGGATGATCCACCATCCTACTGACAAGTGCTATGTTCTTAAGGATAGAATTCAAGCCTTGGTCGACGCCGGAGTCCTCACACTGAAGACGGAGCAGAAGAAAGTCACTGCCAATATGGTGACTCTCGAGTTCGGCAGCACCCAGAAGGTCACAGTTCCTGACGGGACCTATCCAGCCCCGGCGCCGCGGTTGGAAGTCAAGCATCCTCCAGCCATGACTCAATACAACAAGGGTCTCGTCCCTTTGACATTGGAGACGGGGGAAGTTATGTGGATACACCCTGACCTCGTCCAAGACGTACAGCGGATGTCGAAGGACTCCAGCAAAAAGGGCAAGTCCTGCAATGTCATCTCTGTCCTGCCAGATGATGGTAATCTTACTTCGGCTTCCCTCAGCGATTCAGAGGGAGAGAAGCAAGCCTGTACAGTGCAGGCAGATGCGCCCCAACAGACGGGCACCCGGTCTGGAAAGTTATATCAAAGGCAGTATGACAAGCCTACTGACGAGATACAGCAGCAAACGACGTCAGTACCAATGCCGGCATCCACTCCAATTCCAGCCAAGGGAAAGGAAAAGCCTAAGGAGGTGCGGTTCGACCATGTGTTGAAGAAACCGCCAAGCCAAGGGCTGGACACGCCCTTTCGCTTTGATATATTGGCCCACTTAGCCAATATCCCGGCTCGTATCACAATACACGAGCTTCTTCGTCTCTCTAAAGAGACAAGAGAGGCACTCAGAGATGCGCTGGCCAACTCGGAGTCCTTTCTGACATGCATGCCCGAGGTTCCTGGCGTTGAGATGCGGCCTTCCTGCTCAGAGTGTCATCACGCGCAATCCAAGGTGCCTGCTATTACCTTTACGGCGGAAGATATGCTTCTCAAAGACAACAAACATGATCGACCTCTGTACTATACCGGATATATCGGTTCAACATGCATTGAAAGAGTACAAGTCGATCCGGGGTCTGCACTCAGCATCATCCCCAAAAGGCTCCTCTATTTCCTCGGCATACCATTGTACAGGTTGTCCGCAACTACCACTACAATATACGGTTTCAATGCCGGGAGCAGTCATCCACTTGGGAAGATTCGGCTCCGCTGCAGAATCGGAAGCCTGAAGTCAGGTGACATGCTATGTCATCGATGCGGAACACATCATACAACCTCTACTGGGACGACCATGGATCCATGCCAACTGGATCGTTCCTTCCACTCTCCATCAGTGCTTCAAGTATGTTGAGGATGATGCGACAGTACGAACTGTCTTCGCTGAGAACCCCCTTCAAGGGGGTGGAAAACTACTACTTCACTGATGCTCTCCTATATCAAGCTAGTGGAACGCCGGGAGAACATTGCCAGACGATGATGAAAGTGGCAATGAGGCGATTCGGAATCCGAAACGAGCATGCCAGCCATTCTGATTGCGAGCCAATTGTAGCATGCTTTAAT